>JANHFM010001522.1:80378-90721 GCA_032468115.1 Grayia smithii | reverse complement strand
AGTTTCACCTTTTAAGTTGCATTATTGAAATAAATGAACTTTTGCATGATATTCTAATTTTTCGAGTTTCACCTGTATTCAGCCACCTCTGAAGATGGCTCTTAAGATTTTACTATACAGGTAGTCCTCAATTTATAATCACAATTGAGCCCAAAATTTATGTTGTTAAGTGAGACAATTAAGTGAATTTTGTCGTATTTTATGACTTTTCTTATCAAAGTTGTTGAGTGAATCATTGCACTTGATACATTAGTAACATGGTTGTTAAGTGAATGTGATTGATTTTGCTTGTCAAAAGTTTGCAAAATGTGATTAGATGACCTTGGGACACAGCAATGGTCATAAGAATGAACCAGGTGCCAAGTGTCTTATCACATGATCATGGGGTTGCTACAAAGGTCGTAAGTGTGAAAAATGGTCATAAGTCACCTTTTTCAGTGCGATTGTAACTGAACAGTCACTAAATGAACTGTTTTAACTTGTGGACTACCTGTATTTTGATTTTATACTGACCCTTATGCTAGTAATTTCAAACAAACATTAACTAAAAAGCTTCAGATAGTTGAACATAGAAGGTGGGGGTTTTTTTGTCACAGCAGCCATGTACCTCATCCGTTAAAAGGAGAATGTGTTACTTTTCATCAACAATGCTTCCTTTCTTAGCTAGCAGCAACTATCAATATAGCATCTTGAGTCAAATTCAGAAGCTCTTGTTTAGTATTGGCTATTCATGTTCATTTATTCCACATGAAGAAACATGTATTTTTCTAGAAATTAATCCAAAAATAACAGAGATAAAATAAAATTACTTCAGTGAAATGTAGACGAAGGAACCACTGGATCAGCATAACACAGAATCCTACACATTATGTTGGCTCATCTTTTTAGATTACTTACCTGGTTTCCCAGCCTTCAGCTTTATCCTGGAGAGCAGTCAGAGTTATTTCAAAACACTATTTTATCTTTCAAACTTTTGTGACAAGGAAGAACTATATCATTAATCTTTTATGACCTGTCTCACACAAAATATTTGCACTTTAACACCACAAGACACGGCTATCTTTCCTAATTCTGGTAAGGCAAGAGATATAGCCACAAAGCCTCAGGAATACACATAAAATATTTTAAGTATCGGCTGCAAAGTCTGGGTCATGTCATTTTTTTTATTACTCATATTTTACTAAATAAAATAATTACCTTCTAGAGCCCTATGGATGGTCTTTTGTCTTCCTCAATCTTGCCCTCTACCAGAGGCCTGGGAGTCTGAGGGTTTTGTGCAGGATCTTAGCTGTTCCTAGCACTGCACCCTTCTGGAGAGAGAGTTCAGATGTGGTTCCTGGGATCTGTTGGAACCACTCTTCTAGCTTAGGAGTCACAGCCCTAAGTGCTCCTACCACCACTCTGAGACCACTCTGGCTTTTATTTTCTACTTATAAAGGATTTCTTGTCTGGTCCATGTATGACTACTGGAACAAATCATATATGGGCTAGACAAGAGAAACACACACACACACACACACACACACTTTTATTTTTATTTTTACCCTTATATGTCTTTGACAGTTCTAAACTTTTCACATCTACTTCTTTAGTCTGTCACTGGAACCAAAAATCATCTAAAGAAATTAGGCAGCCTTCAATATGATTCCATTATTGACATTTATGCTGATCGATGTTGGCTCTTACAGAATTGGAATCTGCAGATCAATTCCCTTATTAGATTCTTTCTCACTGCTGCCACGATCATTTTATCACACAAGCTGTTGATATCAAATGCTGCTTTATCACTTTATAATAGGAGAAGTGAAAGGTTTCTTCCAGCTTAGAGACAAAAATAAAAATAGTTGCCGATCTAAACAGAAGTTTTTGTACAAAATATGCTAATAGTTACGTTTTACCAATGTGCTTATGTACATACATATACAAAAACTCATGGATAAGTGCAAGTATGCTTGAATTTTAAACTGTACACACATAAAATGTTAGCCTCTTATGAGAAAGTTTTGGCAAGTTCTCAGAGATTAAAAATGAATAAATACTCCATTATTTATTAGAAGTATGCTAATGAAATCAAAAATTAAATAAGGGCAGAGGAGGGCAACCACATTTGACAATAATATTATGTATATTTTAAAAAACTGATAAATAGTAAACATTGCAGTTCCAATCTGGATCAGAACAAGATGCTGCCCTTAGAAGTTTTTTAATCTTTGAGTTCCTTCATCAGAGTCCAGGTGAATAGTAACAGCAAGAGCACTTAGATTTATATACTGCTTCATAGTGCTTTACAGCACTCTCTGGACGGTTTACAAATGTCAGCCTATAGTCCCCAACAATCTAGGTCCTCATTTTACCAACCTCAGAAGGATGAATCACTGAATCAACCCTGAGCCAGTCAGGATCGAACTTCTGGCAGTGGGCACAGTTTGCCTGCAATACTACATTCTAACTAATGCACCACCACAACTTTCACCAGGGTGAAAAATTATCTGTCCATCCCAAAATGGAAGCATTTCCCAGAAAGAGAGGAAGCCTGGGAATACTAGTATATTTTAGCAGGCTGATAAATGGCTCTCACTTGCAGAATGCACAGTTCAAATACAAACTGGACGTCATATCTGTCACTTGTTATAAAAGTAACATTAACAGAATTAGTGTAACTGATAGAAAATTATAATGGAAACTCAAGGTCAGAAACACAAAACCTGTATTTTTGCTGTTCAGTGAATAATTCCCGAGATTATGACTCTTCCAATATTTACTTCTAAGAATATTATGAAATACTATGTCAGGGAAATACTTTAAGAGCTGACCAGCTGCTACAATGATATAAGGCAGGGAATGAGTCAGCAAATTTTTGGGGGCTGATCCGACTTTGAGGCATCTAAAGCGCGCTACCACGCATGTGCACTAAGTTTTTTCAAGGAAAAACCTCGAAACAACTATTTTCGGGTTTTTTACCAGAAAAAAGTAAGTTCGGGCATGCGGGTGTGCCCGGGTCTGGGCCGCGGAAAACTGGTTCAGTGATGTCACAACGTCACCGCTACCAGTTCGTGTGAACCGGACCAAACCGGGAGCAACCCACCATTGAAGAGAGGCCCTGTGAGGATGTCTCTCTCTCCGAAGGTGCTTCTGTGCTGAGGTTGATGATTGATTGCCTGACTTTGCCTAGTATGTGTATGTATATATTTCTTGTAGATAAACCGCTATTTGAAAGACAAACCTTTTTATTGTATTTTGCTCCTGGGTTGTCTCAAAATAGTCACACTGTGCACACTCTGACATACTATAATAAGAAACTCCAAAAAAAGGAAACAGAGGTTGATATTCATGTACAATCCCAGGTGAAAAATATCAAGTAAATTTTAGACTGTCTACATGTATATGTGTGCATGTGCGCAAACACATATGCCTTTGGGGCAGTCTTGCCTCCTGGTGACTGCATGGGGAAATCCCTATAGTTTTCTTAACATTTTCAGAAATGGTTGTTTCTCATAGCCTTCTTCCTAGTGTTGAGAGAGAATGACTGATCCAAGGTCACTCAGCTGGCTTTGAGTCTAAGACTGGACTGGAACTCCAGTTTCTACTTTTGTGCCTTAATCAGGATGTCAAACTGAATCTCTTTGATAAATTGGGACCATGTATTTGAAAAAAGTACATAGTCCCTTGTATGATTTCACTCTGACATCTTTGCCTCCTTTTAAATTCTGGGTTTTATTATTATTATTTTTAATTCTTACATGCTGTTTTTATATTTTTCATTTTTAGTGATAGTGTAAGGACCATTTCTAATTCACTTTTTTCAGTACTTTCATATGATAGTTTTAATGGAAATGCGTATGTGCATTGCCTGCAAGTCAGTCTTCATTCCTGGAAACTGTCTGGACAAGAACCTGTAGGTTTTTTTTGGCATGATTGTGGTTTGCTATTGCCTCTTTTCTAAGGGGGTAGGGGAGAGAGAGAGAGAGAGAGGGAGGGAGGGAGCGAGAGAGAGAAAGAAAGAGAGAGAAAGAAAGAAAGAAAGAAAAAGGAAGGAAGGAATGAAGGAAGGAAGGAAGGAAGGAAGGAAGGAAGGAAGGAAGGAAGGAAGGAAGGAAGAGAGGCGCACGACTGGACCAAAGTCACCTAGCTGACTTTGTGCTGGACTCAGTCTCCTGAATTCTAGTCCAGCACTTATAACCACTACACCAAAAGACTTTCAGTGCTTACCAGTGCTAGCTGGAAATAAGACACTGAATTCCTATATTCCCTACTGCTTGTAGATACTAGAATCAGTCTTCAAGCAACATCCATAATTATTGCGAATGCAATGACTAATAATACAGTCCCTCATAAATCAAGAGACTGTGAAGTTACACGGCTCTTTCAAGTCACAGAATAGTTTATAAAATGTCAAACCTCTAACTAAACTATTCATTATCTTCACACTGAAGATATGGGGAGGGAGGGAGGGAGGGAGGGAGAGCGATCCACTGACACAAAGCCCTATGTTCTGCCGCAGCTCATTAGTGCCCCTAGAGCATCTGTTACGTTTCTCTGTGCATACGGTTTCACAATGCCTGAGTAGGGCTTGAACGAGTCCCACTGCAGTTATTATGTCTTGTATAAAAGAAATTGTTCTGCACATACAAGAGATTTACCTTTGTAAGGATGGTGTACGGATTCCTGTTGAGAGAGAAGTTCATCACATTAATTTAAACCTCCAATAAAATAAATTAGATTTTTATTGCCAGGTTGAACTATGCGGCTGTGATTGTAATGTATTGCTACAATCCATGCTTTAACAGCATTCTAGCCCTGTGGTGGTCAAACAGAAACCATTCCAAGCCTTCTAAAGGCTATTAAAACATGTGCAGATGTCTGGAAAATTAATACTATTATCTGACTTTAACCTTTTGCCTGTAGGAGAGTCAAGGCTAGAGGAAGATGGATCAATACATTACAATAGAAGAAAGTAACAAAGCATTTCTAGCAAGTTTGGTGGCAATAAACCAGGTTCCCAAGAACTTGCTGTTTTGTGCTTTTCTTGTTCTTTTTTTTTAAAACTTAAATTCATTCATTTACTTCTATTAAAAATCGAGAGAGATAAGTTCCATTTTCTACCATTTTTGTGCTTACTGCTGTTTATGAAGGTCCAAAATGCTACAGGGTGAAAAGATTCATTCATTTACATGACAAGAACACAAATTTGTGAAGGTTAATGTTGAACAAGCTGCATTTCCTCTTTCCTTCTGATCTTTTGTGTTTTGAAAAGTACTTTCTATGTATCCAGAAATATCAGTCATGGAAAGAGACACAGTGAGATCAAGATTACAAAAAAAATAGTCTCATTACTGGTTTCAAAGCTAGCGTAACTATATATTCTCTCGAACTAAAAGAAACACAATGATTTCTGAACAAGCAAAATATGCAAGGTGGGGTTTTTTTGGGAGGGAGGGGTTTGCTATGCACAATTTTGGAAAAGACTTCTGAAAAAAAGAGAGAGTATTTTATGGAAAATGAGTTAAAAAATAACATATTTTATTGAGTATAAAAACTTCCCTCCCTTAACTTGCAAGCTAAAGTGTGTGTGTGTGTGTGTGTGTCTGTATATATGTATGTCTATCAGGAGGGTGGGTTCTACTTACCTTTGCTACCGGTTCTGTAGGTGCACGCATTTTGCATGTGGTCTGAGTGCGCAGAGCATGCATTTGGCGCGCACACGCGCTTTGCATGTGCGCCAAACGGACGCTCCTGCGCATGCACAGCTTTTTTAAGCAAAAAAAGCTCAAAAAGAGCTTCCTGCGCATGCATGCAGCGTGCGCTGGGACAGGTAACTACAGGTGCGCGGGGGGGGCTTCGGTCCAGGACTATTAGAACCAGTTCGGTGACGTCACAGCGTCACCGCTACCTATTCTATAGAACCGGACCAAACTGGGAGCAACCCACCACTGATGTGTATGTATATGTATATGTATATCTATGTGTATGTGTATGTATGTGTATATGTATATAATACAATATATGGATATTTATTCATTAAGGAGGAAGCCTTTCACATTACTATTTTCATAATCAGAATGAATGAAATATATGCTAAATGTTATGTCTAAATATATACAGTATTTCTAAGAACTTTTGGAGAGAAAGATATAGTGAAAATTATTTGTGCAATACTTCCAATGGTCATTAAGATCGATATTATAAAAAGGGGTGGAATAGAATGCTTAAACCAGAATGTAGCACACTCTTTTTAATACCTTTCTTAAGTATTTAAATCTTGACCTCCCAGAGAAACAGAAGTCCTGGGCTCAATCCAGCATATTCTTATGATCTTACTGACAGCCATTGTGGTGAAAATATTGGAGAGGTACAGGTCCAAGTCTTTTTATACCCATGGAATTTCTCTGGCTGATTTTGGGTTAGTCACTTTCTTTGAGGCCAATTTAATCACAGGGTTGGTGTGGAGAAAAGAAAAAAAAGAAATATGCTACTCTGAGCACCTGGAGGAAAGATGGGGCATATACAGTGGTGGGTTGCTCCTGGTTCGGTCCGGTTCGCGCAAATAGGTAGCGGTGATGCCGTGATGTCACCGAACCGGTTCGCAGCGTCCCAGACCCGGGCCCACCCGCGTGCCCAAAACTCACTTTTTATTCCGAAAATCCCGAAATTAGCGTTCTGCGCATGCGCAGAGCACTTTTTCAACTATTTTATTTTTTGTAAAAAATTGTCTGTGCATGTGCGGTAGCATGGTTTACGCAAATCGCGCGCGCGTGCATGAAGAAAACCGGTAGTAAAGGTAGGTAGAACCCACCCCTGGACATATATCTAAGGAGTACAAATAAATTATGTCCCTTTGACACCCCCCCTCTCAAATGGAGCATCAGAGATTCCTAACCAAAGAGCACTGACAAGGATTTCTTTATACCAGAATGTGAATTGTACAAAGAACAAAATGAAATGTTGGATGTAGCAGCTTTAAGAGCCATGGTACCCCAGTGGTTGGAATGCAGTATTGCAGGCCAATTCTGCTGACTGCCAGAGGTTCAATCCACATCAGCTCAAGGTTGACTCAGTCTTCCATCCTTCCAAGGTCAGTAAAATGAGAACCCAGATGGTTGGGGGCAGTATGCTGACTCTGTAAACCACTTAGAAAGTGCTGTAAAGCACTGTGACGCAGTATATAAGTCTAAGAGCTATTGCTATTTAAGAATGTTTAAAGTGCAATCTGTATATATTGCAAGAGAGAAAGAGAACATGAATCAATTTCTCCTGCCTGTTGCATTTTTTTTTATTTCATCCAGATTACTATATAGCCACTATTGAATACAGGCTATGCTAATACAATTAAAACTTATAAAAGGAAAAGTAAATCCTAAAATTATTGCATGGCATAGGACAATTTTGTCCTGAGTTCCAGTCTCTTGCTAGCATTCTATGCCACTTGTTAAATCATGACTGCTATCAAAATCCACCATTTTGGCAGGAAAGCAGGGTAGACAAGTAATTTAAAATGTCTTTTCTGCTTGAACTGGGATAAGATCTACAAGTTGATGCTTAATTCTACCCTTTGTTTTCATAAGCCTCTTCATAAGGTCTATTAGTACTGATAGAAAGAGAGTTATCCTAATTGACAACCTTCTGATAATCTGGGTTTGGTAGACATTTACTGCCATTTTGCCCAAGTGGGTCTATTTTATGTACACTTTTCCCCAGAGTATTTTAACCCAAGTTTGCCAGTATTTCTTTTGGATATTCACTCCAGCTGATTCAATTACAGAAGGAATTATACTTAATTTTATTACATAAACTATGAAGGGAGAGCCGTGGTGGCACAGTGGTTAGAATGCAGTATTGCAGGCTGACTCTGCCTAACTGCCTGGAGTTCAATCCTGTTTGGCTCAAGATTGACTGATCTTTCCATCCTTCCAAGGTTGGTAAAATGAGGGCCCAGATTGTTGGGGGCAATATGCTGATTCTGTAAACTGCTTAGAGAGAGCTGTAAAGCACTGTGGAGCAGAATATAAGTCTAAATGCTATTGCTAAGGGAGAATAAAGGTAAATTACCATCCACAGGGAGAAAGTTAGCAGAAAACCCACAACTGTTCTATTAATGTAAGATTAATAAACTTTGTGGTCTTGAGACAAAGTATGGAGTAACGATGCTGGTGAAATGGTATGCAAGCTTTCCACTTGTGGTTGGCAGAATGGAAAACGGTTGCACACAGTATAATATGTCCCCAAAGATGTGAGGAATTCCAGAAACCAGCACTGAGTTGAAATGTTCTACCTATACAATATCATATTTTTCTTCTGTCAGCTAGTTCTTGATAGCCTTCAGGAGCTGATTGGTTACACAGAATTGCTTTCAATTTCATATTTTTTAAAACAAAAACCAGATGGGGCCCTGATGGGGAGTAAGAGAAATGCTGAAAGAAGAAAATTACTTCGGAAGATTATCTGGAGTAAAAGAAATACAGCATTGCAATGAACTTTCACTTATGTTATTTTCCCATTGCCAAGGTCACATGAAATAATCTATTCTTCTGCATGTTTACTCAAAAGCAGTTCTGACTGTGTTCAGTGGGCATTACTGTAGCAATTAAATATATATTTATTTAAAAATAAATCCTGTTAAAATAAGGAGTAGTTTAGGCAAAATTAATGTGCTAGGAACAGGCAATATGCATGGTCAAAATTGGAACCCAGGTACAATTTTTCTTTCCAATAAAATCAGAAGTGCGGGATCTGAAATAACTTAAAAACAATTTGAATGAGAATGTGCCTGTGATTCATTAACTACTGTTGTTATTGATGTGATGCGTTATTGTCCCAGCCTCCTAGATTCCATCTTTCAAAGCTTAGGGAGGACGGGTTTAATTCATAATGTTCATAATGTCCTTGTACTCCCAAGCAAGATGCAGACAAATCACTACTTCTCCTTGTATCTTGACACAGATGAGTGACTAATGAAACCTAGTTTGCTCAAGTCCAGAAACTGAAATGAATATGAATGTCCAAACATTGCCCTGCTAAAAATACTCTTAGTTAAGGCTATCAATATCATGTTGCCAAGGTTCAATAATCAAGGTCACTGCAGCTTTTCTACTTGGGCTTATCAAGAAAGAAGACCCAATGGAAATGTATGAGTTAAAGCACTTATGGTGTCTTTGGTTACATGGAGCATTTGGTTGATTTTATCTTGCAGTACAGTATTTCATACCCTCAGCAAAGTCATTAGATGTTCAGTCAATACTGTCAGAGCTTTTGGCAGAGCATCCAAATTCTACCCATTAATAACCCCATTATAAGATTTGTATGGGAATAAGAAGGCCCATTTGTAGAATTCAACACAACATGCCAATCTCAACATTATTAGAAAAATATCCTCTGTATTAAAAGTATATAAATTGCCAAATTATAGAAGCTTAATTTGCATTCTCTAGGAAATTATGCCAAATTGCTAAAAAAAGTTAAATGCTTTAAAAATGAAATTACCACAAACATTCTTGGTTTCAAATAACAAAGATATACTTTAAGGTCAAAGTCTTTCAAAATTTTACTTTCCCTGTATTACAAAATAAGCCTATCAAAATTAAATATAAATAATTATATATTATAATATTATTTTTGTGCTTGTACTCAAGAGTTACCTTGCAATAAAAGTCATTACTACTACATAAGCCGATGACTGACTGATACAGGTTCAGTCATATTTTCTCTAATAGAAACAGCATTATGTTTTTATATAGGTGGGGTTGAAAAGGAGTTTAGGAATATGTCTAAAGAATCATCAGATTTGAGCCATACAAAATACGTGCCAATGTTGTATTTTGCTCATCTTCTGGAATAAACATAACTGCAACTACCGCAGTCTTAAACAAATACATTTGTCTATAATTAGAAAAATTATCATCTGATATTCAAGAGGGAGGCTTCACTCAAGCAACCAGAACAAAGCTTACACATCAGCCAAATTAATAGCATTGGTTGCAATTCCAGCCTGTTTCAAATTTCAGCTTCATCATGAAGAATCATTTAACTTTATGAATTCTTTTTGGTATTTCATTTGGAAGTTATGGAGTGTGAAATATGCAGCATGATGAGAAAACAATTATCTTGCGTTACCTGTTTCTTATGCATATTATATTTAAGAAGAGTCCTGCAGTGACTATTAGTTTACTATTGCATAATTTCAGTGAAGTGAAAACTGACCTAAAGTGATAGAAATACACTTTTACACAGTGTATATACTGTAGGCATTTTGCCTGCCCACTGTGATAAATTTTTTATTATTATTATTATTATTATTATTATTATTTATTGCATTTATATGCCGCCCTTCTCCCGAAGGACTCGGGGCG
>JANHFM010001522.1:67629-78497 GCA_032468115.1 Grayia smithii | reverse complement strand
ACAGACATTCTCTGGACTTTAACATAAATATGAACATTTCTGAAAATTGGTATTTTATTTGATGTTTGAATAGTTTTAGCTAAATTGGAATAATTATTGGAATTGGAATAAATAATTATTCCAAGAGAAATTTGTTTTTTAGATTCAAATTTATTTATTAATATAGATTTATATAGTTTGATATATGCACTTATAAGGATTCCCATCTTAATACACCAAAGTATTAAATTGCTAAATTAATAGATTTTATGTGAAGACAAATTTTAGATTTTATTTACCCTAATTATAGCTTTTCAATTCTCTTGATTTACAGTTTTATCACTCCATTTACATTTTGATTTTTATTTCTCAATAGAATCCGAAGAAACAAGTCCAAAACTCACCATGAACATAATAAGAAAACTATTATGTGATCCATTTTGGCAGAAACATGGATTCCATTTTAAACCAACTCGTTATATTTGTACATGTTTTAAGACATCTTACAGGGTTATTGTATTCTATAGGATAATTGTAGCTTTAAAATGGTAATTAAATCTGTATCGTGAAATTCATCGGCAATAGGAATATTTATAATTTAGATCATCATATTGATCTAAATTGAAAATAGCTATATATTTTTTTTTTTTATTTCACGAATTCATGCAGACATATTAGAGCATCTAAAACTCAATTACTATCACTATTGGAATATATTTTGGACATTCCAACTCTAAAATATATCTTTATAGACTATTAAATGCTAAGGTGAATATTAATTATTAGAAACAATTTTGGAACACCTTCCGTTAAGAAAACAGTGATAAATATCATTATGACTAGTAAGTATTATTCCTATTATCTTAAAATAATATTAATTCAACAAAAATTATGCTTGTTGGACAGCTCAGAAAATGCTTTAAAATGAGTTTGCTGTCAATTCCATTGACAGGGTGAAGACACATGAAATGAGCTTAGTTTATATTGCCCTTTTTTGATCCGTATATGTCTTAAAGAGATCAGTGTGATTCAGGGGTGGGTTCTACTTACCTTTATCACCGGTTCTCTTAATGCACGCGCTTTGCGCGTGATTGGTGCGTGCACGTGAGCGAAGCGAGCATGCGCACCGAACAGGCGTTCCGTGCATGCACACTAAATACTTTTTGGGAAAACAGCTCAAAAAAAGCACTCTGCACATGCGCAGAACAGTTTAGCCCAGCTGATGGGTGCTTTTTAGTTGATTGCTGCGCCTCGGCTAAACAGCTCAAAAAAAAGGAGAAAGATAAGTACGGGCGGGCAGGTGGATCCAGCTCCCAGCCGCGCAGAACCGGTTCGGTGACGTCACACTGTCACCGCTACCGGCTCGTGTGAACCGGGCCGAACCGGGAACAACCCACCACTGGGTGATTGTATGTCAATTCTTTGGAATGTATCACTATATGAATTTCTATGTATCTACTGTGTCTGGGCTATACATAGGAAAAAATATTTTAATTGGAAAGACAGTGCCAGCCTGGATTTACAGTCTTGGATTTATCCCTGTAATAGAAAGACTGATCAATATTCTGTATGGCCAAGATTTAAAGCTGTGTTTAAAACTTGACTTTTTTATACTTTATATGCTACCAAAAGTTTTTGGGGTTTTTTTTGCTTGTGTCTTTCTGTGTTTTTTTATTTTAAAAAAGAAAAGCTTCAAAGTTCAATTTTCCTTAGAGATCATTTCTATTTCTTAGAGATCATATTCCTTCTTCTGTGATATGGATTTACTCAAAGTATTGCTTCTGCCTGCTGGTCAAGTACAGTACAAAGTTTTCCCTTTTCGTCTCATCTATTTAAAAAGATATGGAAACCAGATAGCTTATTCTGGAGAATTATTTACAGGCTAGCAATATGAGTACTATCCTAATTTGCTTAATAATAGTCATTAATTTTGAAGCATCTACAAGTACAAAAATAGTATTGCTATTGACAATACTACAACAATTTTGAGCAAGAATTAGGGCTGCTTGCATCAACTCCAATATATACCAAATTTGCTGTTGTCTGTGGTGTACTTGGCCTCTTTTGAATAGTTCATTTCTGTCCAAAAGTAAAGAGAATCCTAGGATTTTGATCTATTAAAGCTGATGGAAGCCAACATAATTATTTATCTTCTAATACCTAGTAACGTTTAATGATATTTGAAGCTCAGGTCATACTCTAGGCAACTCACTCTATCTTATTTTGTCAGCTACTCAATAATTAATTGCCCCAGAAGAACTGCCATGTATAATATTGTCATGGAAGTAAGTTGCTTTTTTCTGCTATTAACCGTGTCCATTTAAATACAGTGTCCTCAAATGCTTAAGTTAATGTAAACTTTAGAAGTTGCTTGTATTGCCATCCCAAAATAAATTTTATTAAGGTCAAAAAGACCGGCAGCAACCTATTCATAAGTGTAATTTCTCAATTGCACAATTGTAAATTGGAACATATCAATCTACAAAATCTGAATCTAGAACATCAGTTTCTGTCAAGCATTCATTCACTTTTCACACATATTTGACCTCGAATACATGATATGCATTGCAGGACATGCCCAGTTTTTAAGCCTTACAACATTCCTTACTGGATGACTGCTTAAATTAGGTATAATCAGTGTTGCATTCCTATAAAGAGGGTAGGAGAAGAGAGTGAGAATCCCTATTTTCACATTTCCTACTCACAAGGGTGAATCTGACTTTCAGTGGGGATATTTCAGAGTCTGCCCAGCAACAATGCAGATGGTAATGCACTGAACCGAGCCAGTATAAAGGCACAGAGTGCTTCCAGATGATAACATGAAAGAGAGAGGAGGCAGGGGTACAGCTGTCAGAGACATCAGCATATAAATGACTGGGTGTCTGGCCTCTGTCCCGATCCCAAATCCGTTGTCAAATAGCTCTTTTAGAATTTTTAAAGACCAGTGTAAAAATAAATTCTGGGAGCAAACTGAAGGAAAAGAGTTTTATGACTAACAGTCTCCACCAAGCCTGTTCAGGCAAAGATAGGGCTTAAAGAGCTATTCAGTAAAACAGAAGCATATATAGGTCTCTAAGCCCAGAAACTGAAAAGATTAAGGGGACCAAGAATGTTTAAAGATGCAGGAGATTAATGCCTCTTCCATTTGCGAACATTTTTTTTTAATTGTGACCACATTTTTCTTTGTATGTTTAATGTAGTGTCGAAGGAGAGGAGGCAGAAATTTTTTTTTAGGGCGGTACTGTATTCCCAGTCAATGGATATAAAACTCATAGCTGGGAAAAAAACCTGATACTAGAAAAGAAGTTACAAAATAAAGTGTCTTACTTAACTTGGCAATGGTTGGGAGTTATTAGATGTAGTGCTTTTCTACATGTGTTCCTCAAGTGCACTGATATACAAATGTCTTAAAGTAGTTTCTTTCTGTTTCATTTCCTACTGTGATTGTTCTTTGCTGAGCTTGACTCATCTCTTTCTTCTCTTACAATGAGGAGCTTTCTTTGCTTTTCCAGTTCCTCTCTTTCTTGCTTGCTTGGCATGAGCAAAAAAAAAAATGGAACCGTAGCCAGATTTCCCCCCACTCCCCACCCCAAAGCCTTTTCTGTTTGATCTTACCCCTTAATTCTTCCTTCTCCATTTATCAGCACTCTGTTACAGCTATCCTGCGATCCAGAAAAAAGAAATAGGCACCTAATCAACGACTTAAGAGCTTGGCTGCTATTTTTGATTTGATTTGATTGATTAGTCCTCCTTTGTCAAACTGAATTTCAATACCTTGCATTCTTTCCCTCTCTGCTCTTAGCTGCATGATGATCCTCCATCATCTGCATCTGACTTCTTCCACCCTTTGGATTGATGGTTGCTCTCTCCTTCAGGATCTCAGTTATGATGATAATATTCCAACCACCACCATTTTCTGCTGGGTTTCTTTTGACCCTTCAATGCTTTGGAAATCTTCAGCCTCTTCTGCAAGGGCTAAGCATCTTATCTAGTGTCATCTCAAGCCATCTTCATAGATAGCAGCAGAAGCAAGCAACAGCACCTAGTATTAGTGGTTCCAATAATAATAGGAACACACAAAAAAACAATGGCAGAAACCAAGACATCCCTAAGTTCTTGGGAAGAACTCGAGGCATATGAATGCCAATCCCAGCTGAAGAACTGCCAACTAGGAATTCCCATTTTTTGTATATATAAAGCAATAGACAGCAAATGCTGACTCTGTAAAGAAGCTAATCAAACAGTGGACCACCTAGTTAGCTGATGCAAGAAGATCACCCAGACTGACTAAAAAACAATGTCATAACAAAGTAGCAACAGTGGTGAATTGAAAGATCTGCAAAAATACCATTTCCCTCCAAGCAAACATTGGTGGAACCACAAACCAGACAAAATACTATGTTTCCCCGAAATACAATGTACTCCGAAAGTAAGTCCTAAATTGATTTTTACATGTGCACCCAATATAACCCCCACCTCCAAAATAAGCCCTAATTAAGGGCACTCCAGGGTGCACGGGTAAAAATTAAACTAGGGTGGAGATGTGGGGGTGGAGCTGCCCTTCTACTTACCTTTGGACAGTTGCAGCCAGGCCTCACACACCCCAACACATGCCTTGTCAGACTATTTCTTCTGCAGTCAGCAAGGCTTTCCTGAAGGCCTCTGTAGCTGATAACAGAGCTCCGGATCAATCCGGTGCTGTTATTGGCTGCAGAGGCCTTTAGGAAAGCCTTGCCAGCCAAAGAAGTTCCCGAAGGCCTCTCACAGTGAAAAGGAGGCCGGGGGTGATGTGCACAAGTGAGGTGAGTCAGTGGATGACATCCCTACCCCAAAAATAAGACCTGGTGAAAAAACAATATAAGACAGGGTCTTGTTTTTGGGGAAACATAGTAATAGAAAATTTGGATGCTAAAGTGCTTTGGGAATTTAGAATCCAAACAGACAAACAGACACCTGCCAGTGCCTAGATTCATTTTAAGAATGAGATGGGTGGTATCTAAATTTGATAAATAAATAAATAACAACCCAGGTTAACAACTGTTGATAAGACAAAAAAAAGTCTGAATATTGGCAATGCACTGCCTGGAAACAGAAGAGAAAGAATTGGAGAAAATCACAAAATACAAAGATATGCAAACAGATGTAGAATAACTATGGTTAAAGAAAAACAAATATACTACCGATAGTAATAGGTACCTTGGGTGCAATCCCAAAATACCTGATGCACCACTTAAATAGTATTGGCATGATAAAATCACATTGTTGTATCTATAAAAATAAAACCAGCTTATATCTTACATATTCAACATCATCTGATTATCTCAAATCCTTGGGAAAGACTTGATAGAAAAAAAAATGCCGAACATCTGGATGACTATGTGACCAACCATAATTAGAGATAGTATATTTGTCTGATCAGAAAAAAAGATGTTTTACTTTTTATTTGAATATAGCTTGCCCAGAGCCGTTTTGAAGCTGGGTAGTCTCTAAATCTAATAAATATATAAATAAATGCTGATGCATTCACCCTGATCCCTAAGATCAAGGATTTCCAATCTTTTCTGGAGGCACATTTCCTTTTTCGCTTAAGTAAAGCTTTATAATACTAATTATTTTTGTTTTTTGTTTTCTTGCAACTGGAGAGCAAATGATAAGAGAGATAAGTTCTTTATCAATAGTTTTTATGTTTACACATTATAGTTTTTATTGCTATTACACATTAATGGAAGAACCAAGATTTGGAACTAGTAATCAACACTCATTGCTCCTATACAGCATGGTGTGTGATAAAAGATTCTACATTTGAATTATGAGTTACTGGAACCAGGGGACCAAATCAGTTGACTCTGCAGTAATTATTGATGAGTGGAATTGAAAATTTTCATATTTAGGATATTTATTACTTAGTTGCATAACCTTTGGAATCACATCTTCAATACGCTACCTTTGCAGTGATCAGTATCCAAATAAATGTTGGTTTTGCAGATGTAATTCTTAGGTGAAGGACAGGTGATCAATATCTGGATAACATCCTATTCCAAAAGTAATTACTAATTTTAAAAGGTCATAGGATACTATTACATAGTCTATAATGCTGGTTCCAATTTCTGCTCAAAATATATTCCCCAGACTTTTCACTTCTCATCCTTCATTAAGAATAGTCCAAGTTGTTCACCTTCTAAGTTAAGTAATACGTACTTCTCATAAATTTTAGACAGAAACTCATCTGTCTCTTTCAGGGACTAGCCTGTTTCATCTTACACACAACTCTGCATCATTCCATTTCAACCAAATATTTAAGCCCTCAATTGTAATCGCAATCACTATTCTCTTTCGGTCTCTCTCTCTCTCTTTCTCCCTCCCTCCCTCCTTCCCCCTCTCCAATTTGTTCCAAAAATCTCAATTTTGAGAAAGCATACACAAAAACTGCAATGGCACTAAAAGGAGCATAAACATTGCAAAAATTAATGGCTCGGTAGCTGTAGGTCCAGGCCCAATGATGACACAGTGAAATCCAACTGAATCCAATCCTTTATTTGCCTATACCTAATGGACAGAATCTTGCCAGATTAAAACTACAATCTTTCAACCTAATAGATATATCCTGAGAGATTCTAGGATGTGGATACCCTGAACTTCTTCCTTCCTCCCCCATCTGCTCATAAAATACTGCAGAGGATTAGCAACCTATCAGCAGAGCCATTTCTATGGAAAAATCTGGCATAGTATGTACAGTATATTAACTATCATTTTATGTATTAAACATATATTGTTGACTACCAACAAGATATCATACATGCTGAAATTTGGATAAAACTATTTAAGGAGCTGCAGTAAGGATACAGAGGCTGCTCAAGTTCTTTAAGATCTTTTCTGAAAAAGATATTTCAGAGCAGATGGATGTTTTTATCAGTGAGTTGGCTCTCAGAGGGAGGAGCTATGACTGTGTAGTTTTTCCATGAAGATCTGCAGGGACATCTCAAGGAATCCTTCATAAGAGCCCTTGGATAAACTGCTGCTTTCACAGATCTTTGGAAGTCAGCAGAGTACTAGCCAATATGGTAGGAAAATAGAACAGGGGGAAAAATAATACTAACCTAAGACGTTCTTTTGTACTTTCTCTGCCAATTCTCATTTCATTTGATGAAAAAGGATTTGCTATAGACCTTCTTTCAAAAAAGGGAGAGAATTTTGGAGAAATTCTCTTAGGTGAAATACGGCGTTTTTCCATTTAGTTATGAGATGATAAAGTGACCTATAAGAGTGTTCTTTGGTTAAACTGAAATCAAAAGGGTGGGGGGAGGGGGGAAGGTTAATTAAACCCTCTGGGAAAGCATTAAAAAGAAAATCTCCCCACTGTTTTATTTCAGTTGCAGTGTTATCATTCCTTCCTTGAGAAATTGCTAGAAAATTTCTCTTTGCCCAGGAGAAAACTGGAGAAATCTTCCAGCCAATTCCTTTGCTTATAAATCTCCCATTCACTTCTTAAAATCTCACCAGTCATGTTTGGTGTTTCAAGTACAGATAATTGAAGATGTTGGTGGTAGATAAATGAGATTTTTTTTTCCTAATTCTTGCTCAAGGCTCGATATATGTTCTGAATTTTGTTCTCCTGATGTTTCTCTGAGAAGCTGAAATATTCTCAGCCCTGCTGAAAGTGATTTTACATTTCTGCACATGCAAAGAAAAGTAAGAAAAGGGAAAATGTATTAATCTAATCAAGAGCTCTGTGCTTATTTATATGGAACACATGATATCTCCCTACAAAAAGAACAACTACCATCATAAAATAAAAATAAAAATGTCTTCTTTGCCAAAACATGACATGTTAGAAACACAACGCAACAGGCAACACCAGAAAATAAGTTGAAAGTTTAACCCCAGGACAATAATTAAAGGAGTAGAATATAGTATATATTACACATGAGAAGATTAATCTGAGAGGGATCTCATGTAGTCACTGGAGCTGCTTCACCCAGATAAGATTCTGGCTTGAGGCAAAACCAAATAAAAATATTTCACTTTGGAAATATGCAGCATGTCAGGGTTCAGAATGCTTAGTTTGGAGAAAGGCTAGGCATTTTTGGATCAGATTTTGGTTTATCTAATCTTCTCATGATGAGAATTAGATTTCCCCTGTGTGACATCTACTGCCAAAAATGGATGCTCCGAATTTCTAGCACCAAGGAATTAATGTGCCAATCTGCACAATCAAATCCCAGAGATAAATACAAATGTTTCTCTTTCAATATTTTCAAGCTCTGTGATGTTGCCAGCTTCTTTCTATGTGTGCATGTGTGGTTGAGTGTCTGTGAATCAGTGGGGGATGGTGAAAAATGTATGACACTGACATTTTTTAAAAACTATATCAATTATAAAAACCTTTGAACATGTTGCAGAAAACATCCCTGGCATAAAATTGATCTAGAGTAATATTATTATTTTTTCTTTCAGCTGGTTACAGGGAACACAAATGAGAGGGGGTGGGACGGGAGAATGTACCTACATCTATCTATCAAAGGAACAGGCTGTGCACTCAAATTCTTGGGGTTACACCTTTTCAGAACTAAGAATGGAAATTATGTTCTCATCTTTTTTATTGTGAACTTTGCTCTGAAGCTGAATGTGCCAAAAATGAGTAATGCAAGGAACTATTTCTCACAAGATTACTTCTTCTAAGCTATGAGATTTAAAAGAAAGAGATAAAAGAAAACAAAATTGCTGCTTTACGCTGAATGTGTATCTGTGTATATTTATACACACATACACACACACATACACACAAACACACAGAGAGTTAGCAGTGTTATCTTTTTTTCAAACCAATGATCCATAGCTCTTCTTTTTGGTTTACTGAGGCAAGGGAGTTATTAGTCTTTTTGTTCAATGTGGACAATAGACATGTACTTTCAAGGTGCTCTGTATTGTAGGATATAATTTGTTTCTACATCTTTCCTGTGGCTGCAATAAATACAGCACTAAACTTCATGAAAGCTAGTGAGATAAACTAAATTGGAATACAGGGAATCTTTGACTTACAACCATTAGTTTAGTGATTGTTCGACGTTTCAACGGCATTAAAAAAAAGGGACATATGACTGTTTTGCACACGCAATGATTGTCGCAGCAGTTTCATGGTCACGTGATCAAAATTTGGACACATGGCAACTGGCATGTATTTATGATGGTTGCAGTGTCCTGGGGTTATGTGATCACCTTTTGCAACCTTCTGATATGCAAACACAACAGGGCAATTGTGTACTGTGTATTAACTAAACAGCTGCATTAATTCATTTAACAGGTGTGGCAAGAAAGGTTATGAAATAGAGCAAAATTCACTTAACAACTTGCTTAGCAACGGGAATTTTGGACTCAATTGTGATTGTAAATCGAGGACTATCTACACCAGAATAAGGAATACGAACACAGATAGTAAGAGCTGGGACAGAAAGGCAAAGAAACAAACTAAAAACTAAAATAAGTAACAATGGGACAAACTTTCTCCAGATGGTATCATGAAGCAATATCATTGGAACCAATAACAATCTGAAGGGCATTGCTAAAAAATGCTGGTATAACTCCTGTACATTCAAGGTAACTCACAATGTTTTAGGCATGCTGTAGTTCCAAGAACTTGATGAGACAATAGAGTCAAACTGAAATTAAACAAATTTATTTTTATGTTAAGAATGACAAGAGTTTGGTTCAAAATCATTTAATGGAGATATTAAACCTACACTACACAGGCATTTATTTTTATTTTATTTTATTTTATTTTATTTTTATTTATATGCCGCCCATCTCCCGAGGGACTCGGGGCGGCTCACAGAAACATTAAAAGACAATATAACATATAAGATTAAAATTAATAATATTTTATTAATTTATTATTTTATTAGACAAATTCAGAAAATTAAGGTATGCGTGGTTCCACAAAACTCATTTCATACTATTGGCCAAAGGGTTATTTTGGGACCATCACAGTTTTAAATGAGATCATTGTGTGAGTTTTAAATACTCGTCAAATCAGATAGAGAAAAGCCAGGATTGTACTTATTTTATTTTTTAATATATGAGATGACCAAGGGATTTCTTCCAGTTTGTTTGCCATTAAAAAGGATGGCACATTTATAGCAAAATCATTTACAGCTCTTTGGTGAAGTGGGTTCATCCTGCTTCTGGAATAACCCTACATGATTTAAAAAAAAAAAAACCAATGTCCCCAGTATTACTGTTTATTTTACTTTTATTTTATTATTTTATTTTACTTTTGAGAGATGGTCGAATATCCACTGTGCTTCTCTTCTTCATCCCACAATGGGATTTCTTTGAAAGACTAAATCCTCAAGTTGGCTCCCGGGAGAATTCTTGGCAGATTTCCTCTACGTTTCTTGCAGTGAAACAAGCATTCAAATTCTAGAAAAAATTATTGTCTTGTTATCAAACTGCAGCTAGGGATCTTTTTCCCCCTCTCCTTCAAAATTGACAAACCTACTTTAATTTGGTTTAAATGTACTCTTTCTTTTCAGGTTTTTACTGGAATTTTTACAGCTGAAATGTTCCTGAAGCTGATAGCAATGGATCCCTACTACTATTTTCAAGAAGGGTGGAACATTTTTGATGGATTTATTGTCTCGCTCAGTTTACTAGAACTGATGCTAGCAGATGTGGAGGGGCTTTCTGTGCTGCGATCTTTCCGATTGGTATTCTTTATTTATTTTACACATTGAACATTGGCTGTAATGTACCGTATATTCCGGCGTATAAGACGCCCCTCAACTTTTGCAGTTAAAATAAAGAGTTTGCCAGCCGTGCATCTTGCAAGGTCAGTACCCGGCATATAAGACGACCCCCCACTTATCTGAAGATTTTAATGGGTTAAAAAGTCG
>JANHFM010001522.1:44032-67529 GCA_032468115.1 Grayia smithii | reverse complement strand
CTTTGCATGTAATGAGTCTATCTCATATATTAGTTTCACCTTTTAAGTTGCATTACTGAAATAAATGAACTTTTGCACGATATTCTAATTTTTCGAATTTCACCTGTATTCCTTTTTCTTTTACTTGTATCTGATTTTTTTTTAGAATTCGCTAGTTAGAAAACATTTCCCCTTTAAGTCTTTTCCTTCATTTTTTTTCTGAACCACCAAACAGTAATCCATTTGTATTATCTTGTACTGTGTATGCTGTATTTTCTGTGCTTTATAAATACTGAGTGATTATGGTGTCTATTAGCTGTTGCTATTATTCATCTGGAGTCAATTACTATGTACCAACACCACTTCTAAAATTGAGCACAAATAAACTAAATGAGCAAATATAATAAAACAATATAAACACAATAAAAAGATGTAAAAACAGCTGTACATTTCAGTAGAACCAAGGCAGCACTAAAAAGGACCATTAAGTAGACAGACGGCCAGAAAAACTGTGCCAGATACCAACACTCCACCATCAACATTACAAACAGTTGTGCTTCCCTGAGGAGAGAATTTTATGTGTCTTCTCTCCAGATATCTCTAAGGTAGCTAATTTAAACATGTTTCAGTCCACATTTTTCACTCATCACTCAAATCGAAGAATGAGGGCAGATGAAAAACAAGGAAAGAAAGGGCAGACACAAAATTAACCCAGTTTCTCACAGTTATGACAAAATATGGAACATACATCTCCAGGTGGTCAAATCAATAGAATAAACAGAAAAGAAGTTTTATTTGGAGAGTTTTGGTTTTTTTAAAATTCAACCCAAGAGAATGGCAGAAGGCAATTAGGTAAAGGATCTTGGGACTCTGTCCATCTGCAGGATAATTCTCCAAATTTGGTAGGATGGGAAGGCAACAGATTAAAATTAGCCAGATCTGGCCAGGAGAGGGGGAAAAAAACCCTCGCACATCCTTATGGAAGAGGCAATCTAGGCCAATGCCTGCCTTTCCTTTCTTTCTGTTTCAAATAATTGTTATTATCCAAGATTTAGAAAGAATTCCAGAAGCAATGTTCTGCAATATCTTCCCTAATGTGTTTCCTTTTTTTTTTACTCTCTTCTGATATTGTATGGTTCTTTTTCCTACAGAGGTATCTTGAAAATTATTTCTATTTTTTTAAAGATAGAATTGTGCAAGGGAGCATGCTTATAATGTGCTTGGATTATTAATGCACATCTATCACTTTCATTCTAAAATCAATGGCTTCCATGAATTTTCACTATAAAAAAAGTTTGGATAAATCCAAACCTACTCCCTCTAATTAGAGAGGTAGAGAACGAGACTGCTCTGCTTTCATGGTGAGATCAGTTCACTTGTCCACATGGAATTGGTGCATCTTATTCTGTGTGGTGACACACACATTCAGTTGAAAGATGGGATACGCAAAAAGGTTCCATTTTCCTCGTGTCATTTCTGAATGAACATTCATGCTGTTGCTGTCCCTGAAAGCATCACTACATCAGTGGTGGCACAGGATTTTTCTGAGTCAGTTTCTGAACCTCCAGTCATTAGTTTGGGACAATAAGCATGAACCCATTTCCACCCCATCCAATCTTTAACAACCTTTAGATACTGAGAAAGGGACACAACTGTATGTCCTGTTGTGCCAGAGATGGCAGCTCATACAAATAATCCCTTGCCAATGAATACTCTCCCTTGATGATTATGGAGGGGAGGGCTAAGACACACCAAAGATTCATCCTCTCCCTCCCCACAACTACTGGCCAGTAGTAGAACCATTGCAACACAAAATCACCCTCCTCATTCCTTTCAGTTGGCTCAGAAGAATTTTCTTGTTGACGGTACTAAATGCAGACAAGGGAGCCCACAGGACCACGAGAGATACATTCCTCCCTTCTGGTCCCAACACTAATCTTTTATTCATTTTATGCACAAAGGGAGATCCAGCTACAAGGCTGTCATTGTGTAATGTTGATGACTTTTGCTTATTTTAAATTGTGAAGATAAGATATTTAGAAGGCAATGCACTTCCTTTTCTTCATATAACTTTCTATCATATGAATGAATCCATTCATGTGGAAAACACAGAGCTAAATCCAAGGATGGTTTTGTGTTACCATAAAGCACTTCTATTTGTCTAATTCATGACATCTTTTATTTTTCTTGTATCTTCTAACTTCTACATCCCTTTGCTCTACAACATGTTTTTCTGTGGAAATCTCCCCTAACCTTTGGAAAACTTGCAATGAAAAAGGAAAACCAGAGTTCAAGAAAAACTGAGCACAGAAGTTAGATGAGGGAAGGTTACCACAAGATAAAACTCATCTACACAAGATTTCAGATAAATCATCTGTTTGTTTGGAAATCTAGACTTTAATCCAATTACATTATGAGATTATATGATGGAAATATTTTGCCCCTTGGAAGATTGTTATTCTGCTTCTTTATTACAGCAAAGTCTCTAATTTTTCAGCAAGCAACATCTCACACAGTAATGCATTTTCATCTTCTCTTTGTGTACACAGATAATTTAGCAACCATAAGAGGGACCGGCAACTCAGTCGTTAAGAAGTGGTTGCTAGGTAAAACTGTGCTTAGGACCTACCTTCAGCTTTCCTTTGCTTTACAGTCTTGGATTGCTGTAAAGTTAGTTTTTCATCACCGTCATAACGCTAAACCGCAAATGAACATTAAACATGGAAATCCTAGGCGAGAACTATCTGGACTCTCCATTTCAAATGCAATACAGCAGCTTTCAAAAGCCATGTTCTTGTAATTTACTACATCTATAAAATGTCATTTTTTTCTTTTTGGCTTTACCATTAACTATCCATTCTTAGGGAATTTCAATCAGGAGAAAACTATAATATATATATATCAATGCAAACATTTATTTACAAATAAGTTTACCTGAAACAGTACGCTAGATGTTGGTTTCACTCTTTGCTGGAATAGCACATTTAGTGTTTGGTTTTGTTGTTCCAGGTCAAAAACTCTTGTTTTCAACTTCAAGCATTCCTCTCTCAAATCCTAGAACAAGAAAGAAAATGGCATAAGTAATAACAAGATAACAACATCTGACCCCAAAAATTATGACAATACTAGAATACACTTGATATTTATATATACATACATACATATGGTATATATATTTGTGTGTATATACATGTATATGTATATCTATGTATTCACATAAACACACATATGTATGTATGTATGTTGGCAACGACTAGCACATATGTGCGAGGGGAACCTTTACCTTATGTATGTATGTATATATAGTTTCAGCACTAGTATGTCTCAATAATGTTTAAAAGGGGACTTTCTGAAAGAGGCAAGTTTTAAACTTGCACTTAAGGAGTTAATAGTCTTTCTTTATTCACTACTTTACTTACTTCTATCTCTGCTTACATCTATCCTAAAATTAATCCCAGTTATTCAAGGATATTTTTGCCAGTTCAGTGTATAAAACTATTTTGATGATTTCAGCTATGTCTATATTCACAAAAATAAATACAATAAAATATAAATTATTATATGCTAAAGTATTACTTCCCCATAAGGAACAGTGATCTAGAAGTATTCTTATATAGTGCTGAGTGTTGGAGAAAGACGAGCAAAGTAAGTTTATATTTCATCCCAAGTAAAAATGGGCAAAGTAAACCAACAGTAGGTGAAAAGAAGATAAAAACTACACTGAGCAGAGGTAGCTATATTTGACATGAGAATATTATACAGTTTCTCTTAACCTCTGCGTAATAAATCAACCAGCACTGGCATTTAACTGTCCCTTCTCTGTTGATGCCTCTCTGTGAAACTTTAAATCTTCAGTGAGGAATATTAGTTATCTTAATATTCCAATGAAATCTGAAAAATTATAGTTCACAAAAGCCAGCTATTGTGAAGATATACAAGCAAGTCAATGAATCATTCTCCCCCATCCCTCCATCCCTCTCCCACCTCTGATGTGGGCCAGGACAATATAGGACACAGCCTATGGGAACAATTTATGTTTCCCATGGACGTGGGGTCTTTTAATATATCTGGGAAACCTGTAGTGGGATGAGATGGTGTAAGGAGGATTTTGCTGAAATTACAATAACATTTTCCAACAAATAATTCTGGTTAAATAGCACCAAAAATGAAGATTCAAATGCATATAGGAAAAATAGGACATTTGGAGTCACACAGCTCAGTAATTATTCTTTCCATTCAGTTTACTTCTTTCTGAATTCTTTGAAGTGAGTCTGAAGGATCATCTTTGGTAGACATGTAAGAAAGCTAAGAGTTATTATGATCAAATAAGTATTCTAATTAATTTAGCCAGAGAAATTAAAGCTTTTTTGATAGGTGCTTGGTTTTGTCCCATCAGCACACATTGTAACTCTAGGATTTAACTTTCTGGCCATAGATATGATTGCTATATTCTATTTTCAAGAATGAGTATCTGTAAGCATGTAGATAATACAGTAGGTATACAAGAAAAAGACTCGGCTAAAATGGAGGAGTGAATGGGAGAATTCATGTATTTTTGTAAGTAAAATGGTGTGTGTTTGTGTGTGAGACAAAGAAAGGGAGAGGGAGACACAGCTTACCACTCTGGGTCTGAATGGACATATTCACAAAAGTGTCTTACCATAGTAGAGAAATGGCTTGCTATTGCTTTTTTGGGGGGTATTTTTTCACTTTACACTCTATTCCACAATCATGGGATTTAAAGATCCTAACCAAAGGCCAACCTGATCCAATCTTGCTTGTTGTTGTTTTTTAAACAGCTAATATCACTGGGCATTGCCACTTAAATTATGTAGAAAATTTTAAACCATTGTCAAGCATCAGCAACAAGGACAAGCAAAGAAATACATGCCTATATGTTGTTGCTCTTTATACGGCTATGGTGGCGAACCTATGGCACGCATGCCATGGGTGGCATGCAGAGCCCTGTCTGAAGGCACACCAGCCATCGCCCCAGCCCAGCCCCACTACACATACACATGTGCCTCCCGCTGGCCAGCTGGTTTTCAGGTCTTTGCTGCACATGCGTGGGGGGCATGTGCGCACTCATGAGCAGGGGGGGCAGGGTACATGTGCAGGAGCACTCGCATTGCATTTTGGGGATTTGTACATGTGCCCCCCCCCCCCGTTTCGAGCCTGGGAGGCCAATCTGGAAGCCAAAACGTGGCACAGGGGGGGTGAGGCACAGGAAAGGGGTGGGGCGCATGTGCAGGAGGACAGGACGCATACACGTGCGTGCTCGCAGTACATTTTGAGGTTGCACGCGCAGGAGTGCGCAGGTGCAAGCGCGCACACTTTGGGCACTCAGCACCAAAAAGGTTAGCCATCACTGATATATGGCATGCAAATGTCTTGAACCTGAGAACAGACACATTGCTTATCTTTCTATAGTTTATTTTTGGAAGCATGCATGATCAAAAAGAACAATGTTTAGCTCCGTCAGTGTGTGTTCATTAACAATAGTAACAAGATATTAGAAGCACATAAGCCAGCAGAAGCTACAGATTAGAATGTAGAAGAGTCTGAAATAACCCGAGTGTTTGTCTTCTCCTGTGCTGTGTCAAAGCCAGCGTGATTGGGGGAAGGAGTGGGGGAGGGGGAATAACACAATTCTGTTAAGAGATAGCCAGAAAAAACATAGCTTAGCTTTAATTCAAAGTTAACATTGAATGAACTAAGAAATCATTTTGCCTGCACGCATTACGAGGGCAGTGCTTATTTAAAATACCCCTAAGGCTAACCAAGTTATATATTCTCTGCCTACTAAAGTGACAAGGAGGCAATGATATTTTATTTGAAGTGCAGCACAATTCTAAATCCTTTAATTCAGCAAATAGATGCTCTGGTAATAACTGCATCAACTCAGGCCTCACATGGAGAACTATTATAGGTATTCTGTTTAAGCAAGCAAAAGCGCTAATGCCACTTCTTAAGGAGTTTCTAACAAATAAGATACGGAGGAGCTAGCGGCGAAAATTAAGATTAAAACCCACAGACTTCAAAGGAATAAATGTTTTATGAGACCCAGGAATTCAGACTAACTTAGACTGAACAACATCATCCATGTATCATTTCAAAAACCTAGGTGTTGACTTCACTTGTTCCTAGATTTAAAGTTAAATTAAAATTTGACTGGCTAGATCAGTGTTTCTCAACTTTAGCAACGTCAAGATGTACAGGTAGTTGTCTATATGAGCACATCTACAATTAAGAGCACAATTGAGCCCAAAATTTCTATTGCTAAGGGAGACATTTGTTAAGTGAATTTTGTCTCATTTTATGACTTTTCTGGCTACAGTTTTTAAGTGAATCACTGTAGTTGTTAAGTTAGTAACATAGTTGTTAAGTGAATCTGATTTCCCCCATTGATTTTGCTTGTTAGAAGGTCCACAAAAGACGATCATATGACTGTAAGACATTGCAACAGTCAAAAATACATGCCTGTTGCCAAGTGTACCAATGTTGACCATGGGGATGCCACAATGGCTGTAAGTGTGGAAAATTATAAGTCACTTTTTTTTAGTGCCATTGTAACTTTGAACGGACACTAAACAAACTGTTGTAAGTTGGGGGCTATCTGTATAGACTTCAACTCTCAATACTGAACTATGTAGAATTAGAAGTCTAGATATATTAAATCATACCAGAAGAAATGGATGAATGAATATATGGATTATACTTTTTTGTACAGTAAGAACAGTGTTTCTTCTCTATAACAACCCCTTTGGTTGGTTTGGCTAAAAGAAACTAGCCAAAGTCTAGTTCAACACCAGAATCATTAAACCACTTGGGCTCAAAAAATTGCATTGCTTGCAAATGTATGAATGAGGGGTACTTGGTGCTCTCTGAGCCTGGCTGTTTTGTTCCAGATGTTGCATTATCCAAACTAGGTTAACTCATCAGTGTATTGATGATGTTACCTATTTTGAATAATGAAAGGTCTTCAAGAAAATAACCAAGTTTAGAGAGCATCAAGGACCTCTCATTTCAGCCCTGTGCTACAAATGTTCTTCTTTAAATCTATTTCCTTCTCAAAGTTGAGTTCACTGAAGCTCCGCACTGTCGCTGAATGACATCCATGAAGAGCCGAGGTGAAGGGACAGTGTCCACTGCCTTATCTGGCTCAGAAAAGAAAGGATCCGCTGTCTCCTCAGGGCGTGATGGTGTCGTCTCCTCAGTGGATGACCAAGGCAGGCTACATTGGTGGCTTTGAAAAGCAGAGATTTAAAAATGCTTGGCAGAAAAAGCCCGGTAAATGTGGGCAGTTCCAGCCGCAGACCTTCATTATTAGAAAGGTCTGGTTCTCTGCATTCTCCTTTCTCTAAGAGCAATGGATGGCTCTCTTCAGAAGGAGCAAGGGAACCTGGATCTCGAAAGGATTGAAATTCATCTGGACAAGGTTCCAAATGAGTGTCAGAGAAAACGGACGTATCAGGGTATGCCCATCTGGGCTGCTGGAATCCAGCCCAAATAGTCTGTTGAATGGCTCTAGTGATAATGTCCTGAATATTCTCAGGTAAAACAAATTCCATCTCAGAAGCCGGACGTAAGCCTGTGGCCGTTGGAGTAAAGTTGGTTTGAGGGGCCACTTTAGGAACCTGTCCGGGCGTCTCACTATCCTTTGGTGAGCCGGGAGGGTCATCAACTGTTCTCCATAGGCTCTCAGTGGAAATAGGCAAAGAGAAATCTTGCAGAGAAATTTGATCTGGAGTACCCCGATGGCTGGTCGCAGTGTTGTGGCACACCAGAAGTACAAGGATCGCCCTGGGATTTCCAAGCAGAGGCCTTGGTTTTACTTGCCCTGTCATAAATTTTTTGGAGGGCCTGATCCCTGGCCTCTTATCCCTTTGGAGGCATTATCATGCTGGCCAGTTTTGGCATGAGCCTTGGAGCAGTATTTTTCTTCTGTGGTTCCAGCCCTGGAAGTCCCATGGCAGCCATCTACTGGATCTGAGTCAGCCATTTTGGCTGCGTCTGATTTCCCACCTTTTGGGGACTCGAATAAGGCCTTAGGCATTGGATTCCCTGGGGGTGCTGTCTTTTCCCACCAAACAGCTCTCAAGTGGTTGACAATACTAGGCTGTGGCAGAATCTAAGGGATCAGTTCTATTGTAGCTGCTACTGTCGGTGTGAGCATGAATTTAAGGTGGCGTCACCGACAATGGAGTGCAAAGCTTCTAGTAATCTTGGCACTGTCTTTGACAGCTGCTGCCATCAGCCCTGAAGAGCAAGGCTTTGAAGGATCAAAACTTCAAAAGAGCCCTTCAGTCAATGAGGAAGGCTCGTAGTATTTTACTGGCATATCTGCCACTTTCTGCCACATTAATTAGGGAGGGAGCACGAAGCTCTGGAAAATGGTGGCCTGTCAATCAGTGGAATACAAATCTCCTAGAAATGCACCGCTGCAGCTGTCAGCTGCAAAAGGAGTGCGAAGCTCCTGGAAAGGCAGTGCTGACTCTCGGTGTTACATGGGGAAGTGTTGGGCTGTTGCCAAATGTGCAGGCTGGCAAAACGGGAGCGTGAAGCTCCACCAACTACTCCAATATGTCAGGCGGTGCACAGATTGTAATGAGAAAATGGCCACCCGATCATCCCCTCCGGGAGCGTGAAAGCTCCTTCAAGCTGCTTCCCAGTTATCAGGGCGGGGGAGCGCGGAGCTCCACAGTCCAGTTCCCTCAGCTGCCCTGGGAGCACTCAACTCCACAGAACTTCTGGAACACCTGCCGTTCAATGGAGAGCAATCCTCAGTCAAATGTGACTATGTCTGACAGGCAGCTGAGAGTCCCCTTGCAACGGCTGGAGCCAAAGCTCTAACTGGGGGTAAAGTCTCCAGTGACTTAACCACTTGTGGGAGTCAGCTGCGTAACTTACAGTTATAGAATAAATTGAAGACACTGTCAGGAATAAATTCTCCAGCAAGAAGCAGCATCCAGGACAGAAGTCAGGAGAAATTCTCGACACGTCCGTCCAGTCTGAAGGACTGAGTAAAAAGCTGGTAGGCCCTAGCAACAAGGGTGGGACGTACAACTTTGACAGACTCAGTCCTTCAACTGAACAGATGAGTACAACCCATTCCTATTACATTCCTGGATGCTGTCTCCACCACTATGGAGAACTATATATTTCCTTCTCAAAATTGAGTTCACTAAAGGAATTCTGTGTCTTACAAAGAACTATCCTATCCAACTTGCCTATTTTAAACTATAAATTTAATCTCAAGCATTCAATGACCTTGATAAATCTCTCAGGTTTTTGCTCTTTCAGTTGATAAGATCTCCTGGTTTTAACAAAAACCAAAAAGTCCACTTGCCTCTTGAAAATGCATCTTTGGGACAACCATGATCTGATCTGAGAATCACCAAAAACAATAATTTGATATAATTTTGGGCTATTTGTACTTCATTCGTTAAACCATTATTTAATAAATTTAATTGATCTAAATAATAAAAACACTACCAAAAGTATCCCTTAAAGAACCATCGAAATTTCATGGTATGAAATTTCACATATGATCAGTGTTTCTGCATGGTATTATTCTTAGTGAGAGTTGTTCAGATTCCTTCGGTATTTATAAAGTTCCTCTGGGGTATCATTGCTTGGTGACATGACTTGTTCTGTCTTAGTGTAATGTAGTAGAAGACTTATCTGTTTACTGGATCTTATTTGGATTAGTATAGAAGTCATTTGTGATTGACCCCCAAAGCAGAATTTCCTGTTTACTGTACAGTTTTGCCTTCTTGTCCTTTTGTATAAATGCTGTCAGTCCAGATAGCATTAAAAGGGCTGTAAGAGTTAACATTCATTAACATTTAGAATGCTTTGTGTTTCTCCTTCAAGATATTAAATTAGCTAGTGTTACTCAGTCAAGGCTGTGTATCTGTCAAATTTTGTCAATATCAAGCAAATCACTCCATTAAACACATTTTAATCTATATTCTTGGTCCACTCACAGGGAGTCCTCAGAACCTGTGGCTCTTGCATCTTCTGATAATGACAAAAAGAGCAGTTATGGGGAAAAATTTAATCCTAAAGGTGCTATAATTTTATTATGAGAATATGATCTCCCCTTACTTCACTGTTTTTTGTTTTGGTTTCTTTGTTTTGAAAAAGGAAGGATGATGCTTTTCAGGAAGATAACGCTATATTGAGAAGAACACAATCACAAAGACATCCTCACAGAAAGTGTTATTACGTTGAAGAATGCTAATCTAATTTTTGTAGGCTCTTGAATCCTGAATCCTTGAATTCAGGATTTGTACAGCAGATATGAATAAAATATATTTTTGATTTGGTCTTGGGACTGGTTCATTTGTTTCCTTAATGTTTCATAGATACATGAAAACATATTTTAACTCCCTAATATCTATGAAACATTAAGGAGACAAATGAATCACTATGAGAATTGTGTAAAACCCCTTACTCAAAGTTCCACATCCTCTTGAATGCTTAGTGTTAGTGCATCCCATTTCCTGAAAGCACATGGATGCATTTATTGACAATATTTCCATTGACACACCTGCCACGTGGAGTTTTGCAAAGGGCCTGGTGTTTCCGTGCTTTGAGAAATGGATCTGGGCAGATTCTCTGCCATGCACCCCTCCAAATGGATTTCTACAATCCTAATAACCATGGCCACAGAGTTGATCAAGAGGTGCAACCACATAGCTTTTGGAGGGGGCTCCATAAAGAAAAAATTACAAAGCAAAAACGTTATTCCAAATAAAAAAATGCTAAAAAAGCAGGGAGGGAGGGAGGTATAGCTGTGATAAAGAATAAATAGAATATTATTTGTTTAATTATTTATGGTGAATTAACTCCATCATTCAGCCAATTACAGTCACTTCATGAGAAATTGGGTTGATTACTGCCTAACCATTTAGACAGTGTAGATGAAATATCATACAAATGAAGTTGAACTCATGGTGACTACATAGGTAAAGCCATGTAGTTTTCTTGGCAAGTGTGAAGAAGTTATTTGTCCTCGGCCTTCTTCCAGGATATTTCTTCCAGTCTTGCTTGTAAACTGGTTGATTTTCCATCTAAATACTAATTAGCTCAAGCCTTGCTTAGCATCCCCAAATTAGCTATGTTCTGCCATCTAGTTGAGTCTTTAGAAAACACGTTGGTTTCAACTCACAATCACAAAGGGGCAGGATAGTCAGAATTAAGCAGTGCAAACATTAAGTGAGGCATCGTGTCCAATTTTTCTGTGGTCAATAGGTGGAGACATCATGTGACATCACAACTTGCTAACTTCCTTGCCAGCTTTTCCATTGATGTTGCTTGTTGGAAGCTGGCTGAATCACAAATGGCAGTCACATGACCATGAGACACAGCTACCATTGTAAATATGCAATGGTTGCCAAGTACCTATATCATAATCATGTGTCCATGAGGATGCTGTGTCATAAACGCAAGGACCAGACATAATTTTTTTCAATGCAGTCCTAACTTAGAATGGCCGCAAAAGAAATGGTCATACAGTAAGGACTACTTTTACTTAGGTTTGCATCATATGTTCCAAATTTTAAAAAAACCATCAAATTGCCATAGGCTCCCTAAAAATATGATATACAAGAAAAATACTTCACTCTGTTTTCAAACTGTGGGCCAAGAAACAATCACTGGACAACCTCCTTGACAAAATGCCACCACCATTCCCTCTGCAACTTTCAATTATGCCAAGACAGTAACAGGAGCTTCAAAACATATTGCTGCATATAGAAATAGCAGTAGCACTTAGGCTTGTATACAGCTTCATAGTGCTTTACAGCCCTTTCTAATAAGTTTACAGAGTCAGCATATTGCCCCCAACAATCTGGCTCCTCATTTTACCCACCTCAGAAGCAGGGAAGGCTGAGTCAACCTTGAACTGGTGAGACTCGAACTTCTGGCAGTCAGCAGAATTAGCCTGCAATACTGAATTCTAACCACTGCACCACCACAGCTCTTTATAGATTCACATGGGAACAAAATTGGGTGGAACAAAATTGGGTGGAAGATTAAGCTATAGCATGCAAAACTATAGGGAAGGGAACATTTTCAGGGGGAAAAAAAGCAAGGAAGTCCAGTTGCCTTTTGGAAAAAGCATCTTTGGGACAATAATGGCCTCAGTAATTAAGAATCTCCATAGAGAAGTAGCAAGGTCCTCTTCTAGAAGAATAAGCTCAGTGTTGTTGGGAAACAAGAAACTCCAGGTAAAGGTGGATCAAAGCTTTGGCAGGTAAGTCCCCTTTTTCCCTGTTCCGGACAAAAAAAGATAAACCCACACTGCAAATGTGCTTTATGCTGCTTCTCATGCCAACACTGTTTTGCTTTGATTTTTAACCCTAGAGCAGTGTTTCTCAAACTTCACAACTTCAAGATTTGTGGACTTCAGCTCCCAGAATTCCCCAGCCATCATGGGTTATACTTGCCAAGTCCTAAAGTTGCCAAGTCAGAAAATCACTGACCTAGAGCATATCTTGGTATAGAAAAACAAGCTTCAATATCATACATAAATAATAACCAACATACAGTATATAAATAAAAAGACTACACACATATAAGCTGCGAGAAAGGTGAGAAAACTCAATTAATGTTGCACAGGATCTCCAACCAAATTGGCTATCTCCAAGGTGCAATTCAAGAAAACTAAAAACAGCTTCACGTCTCATTACATGTGTAGGGATTTGGCTGTCTGTAGTCCTATGTATAAATGAAGATGTTAAGCAAAGTAATCAGTTGTTCCAAATTTGTAAGAATGGCATCACCTAGTATATACAAAAATGGGGTCATATTCTAATGCTATATATTACCAGTGATAAATTTATTTAATGTCACACTCCCAAATATGGATGAGATTTCAGCTCCAGCTTAACTTGAAGTAATCTTGTAAATTAAGTCTGCTCAATTGCTGAGAGAATTCTGCATACTCCACAGGATTTTATCAGCAGGAAGACCCTGCTTTTGTGTTAGTTGAAATAAATTCTTAATCTTTATTCAATGGCCTCAGAAGGATAATCAAAGGGATTCCTAGTGATTCAATGCAATATATCATCATGTTCAATTTACTGGACAAAAAAGATTGATAATTTTAGTTAAGTATTTTTTTTTTTCGACACCACAGAGAAAATATACGACTTACCTTCTGAGTAAGCAGCGCTTGTACAACCTGGTTGGCTACCTACAGAAGAAATAATCATAGCTGAGAATTACTTTTCATAATTGGGGGGGGGGGGAGAATTAAACTCTCCTAACTTCATAGAAACTGAGATTCTACTTTTAAAAAAAAAAAATCAAAAATTGGTAGTTTTTTAAATGACCCCTTAACGCAAAATTTTTCAGCCTACAAAGTGAAAGGAGTAGAACCAATTCAGAGCAGGAGCTAAACTATATATAAGTCAATTGCTTTAAAGAAAGAAATAAGCATTTCTGTCCTCCATATGGAAAAGGCAGCTCTGAATGTACCAAAAAGGAAAAAAAAAACAGACCATCTGTTCATGACAGCTAGGTGGCATTGCATGCTCCAGAAAATTAAAATACCTACAAGCTCAATCAGAGTAGAATTTTACCATACTTTTTTTATATTGACTTAAAACAAGTAACAAAACTTTGATTTATAGAACTATGTATAGAATTAATTTTACTTAATTCTTTACTCCTCTACTAGGATCATTTTCTGTATGTTCATCTTATTTTTTTTAAATAAAAAAATAGTTTCCTATTTATCATTAAATTTAAAATCCAAAATCAGATATAGAAGTCTATCACATATTTTATTATGCAATTAATAATATTTTAATGAACGATACGCTACCATTTTATTTTGTTATGCAGCCTTATGCTTGATGTAAATTTTACTATTTTGAATAAAGTGATTTTTTACCGTAGAAATGAGATGTCCCTTTCTTTCACTAATTTGATTTTAAAATTTTGTTTCATGTTAATTAGAATTTAAGAGAAGAATTCAACCTTTTTCTAAATACTTTTATTTTTATAGAAGTCAAATGCTTGAAATGATTCACATTCTCATAAAATGACTGATTCCCTTCCTATCATTTCCAAAACTTTTCTCTAACCTAAGGCACCACAGACAGCAAAGGTCACATAAAGTAGCTATTCTATGATTTAATACAAGACACAGATTAAAACTGTAGTCAGAACTCACAAGAGTATAACTATAACTTTTTATATAAGAGTGGCATAGAAGAAATCTGCTATATTGGTTTTTTTTTTAAATCTAAAAAATAAGCAAATACTTTAAATATCAGAATTAATACTCTAAATTTTGGGAGTTCAGTAAAGTGCCTACATATTTACCGAAACAACACAAAGTCATATAATCAGAGAAGAGAGAGATGAAATACTATAGGAATTCTACAAATTTTAATAAACTAAGTGTCTGAAATGAAGATACTCAGGATATTCGGAAGGGAGATATATGGATGCTTTTATTTATAGAATCACTGAATAATTGCCTAACACCACCACGATGGAGCATTAGACAGTATATATGCCAACAAATACATTACTACAAATGTCACAAAGCATTATGTAGTATGTGCTTAAGATTGGTTGTTAATACCTTAAAATAAAAATCAGTTTTTATTTTTTCATGGTAATTTCCTGAATTTGAGCTGCTTGTTTATTTCTTTATTACTGACAGAGAGAGGGAGGAGGGAAAGAAGGAAAGAAAAAAAGAAAACAATAAAGAAGGAAAGTTTCTGATGCTGTCAGCGTCCCAAAAGAAATTAATTCTGCGTTTCTTACTTTATCAGAAACTCAAGGTAGTGAATAAATATAATACTCCTTCTCTTTTTTTACCCACAAAGGGATCTATCCAGCGATTCTGAAAAAAGATGAATCTGATCTTTCCTTTCTTATTTCTTATTTCTTATCTCAGGTCTCACAATCTTTGGTTGTGTCTTCTTCTCTCTTATTTCCTTCATGTCAAGGGCTGTCCAGCATTTGGCCTCTCGTTCCTTTATATCAGGGGTGTCAAACTCAAGGCATTACATTGTCGTCACATGAAATATTGTGACTTTTTCCCCCTTTGCTAAAACGGTGGGGGGTCGGGGCATGGCCAACACGTGACGCATATGGCCTGTGAGCCACGTGTTTGATACCCCTGCCTTATACTCTTTTAGGCAAAACCTAACTGTAACACATATAACAAGGGTTTAAAAAACATATTCCTTTCCATTTACAGTGCAGTCAAAAAGGTTAGCTTGGGCAATACTATTCTTAGCCATGCAGATAACATAACCAGTCTTAAAGTTTATGGCTTATTGGCTCTATTTAATTTCATTATTCAATTATCAATTTTGATAGTGATATTGCATGCTGAATAATTTTTTAGTGACTGCAAATTGATTGGATTGTATCTTTTTTAACTTTGTTTTGGTTTCATAATTTTATTGTGTGAAGATCAATTTTTCATTTGGCTTGTTTGTTATAAAATAGTGTCATCATAATGACCTTCATAATTATCAGGCAAAAAGCTCTGTGGCGATTTGCTTACCACTATACCCCTTCCAAACTATACCACTTGCCAAACAATATCCAAATCTTCTTTGTCAGTAACATTTCTGAATAATTCTATTTTTTTCCCAAGGCAACCACAAGGAAAAAAAATATATTTGATCACTTTATCTGGCTACCATAATCTCCTCTATTTACTGCAAAACTGCTAATCTCCTATGATTTTTAATCTTCTCACTTGCCAGGCCTCCTTGGACTATCCCAGACATATGGCTTTCCAAGTTTTGTTTGAAAATCTATAGGCACAGAGCATCGGCGACTCAGGAGGCAGGCTGGTCATGAAATTCCTCCTTAATTCAGACCTGGAGATTTTAAAACAAAGCTAGGAGAACCATTTGTCTGGGATAGTCCAAAGAAGTCTGTACTGGGCAGTAGACTGGATCAGAAGACCCAAGAACCCCTCCCGATCCCATGATTTTACAATTCTAAGGCAGGAGTTTCATTACTTCATATTCTTTAGATCATGGATAGACAAAGTCCTCCGATTTTAAATTAGTTGAGAAGATAATGTTGGTCTCGATTCCTGAAGATCTGAGGTAGAAGAACTTTTGTTACTTGAAAAAAGGATTCAGCAAAATCTGTGTGAAAATCAAACTACCTATGATGGCTCCTTTGCAATAATTCTTGTTAACCTAAGAAATTTGCTAATAAGTAAAATGAAACTATGTGATTTAGTTTATGATTCAGACATATAGCATTCTACAATAATAGAATGGTTGTCTAAAAGATAGACAGCTATATAAGTATTTTAAATAAATCAATAAAATAATAATTAAAACCTTGAGATTGAGAATTAAAGGACAACAGAAGCAAGCCAGAAAGCTTTTATATGGTAGGGAGAAGGAAACATTTAACCAAAGAGTAGGAGACCAACATTCCATCCATCTCACCTCATCAAGACATCTTTCATACTGCTCTCTCTGATTTTTATTTTCCATAGCCAGTGCGGAATTTTCTGCCTGAAAGACACACAAGCACACACATACAAACAAAAATATAAATTAATTAGTGGATATAGTGAACAACATGACAACTTAATTATACAGCTAGTCCTTGACAGTTCTTTTAGTAACTGTTCAAAGTTACAACATCACTGAAATAGGTAACTTATGACTGTTTTTTACACTTATGACCATTGTACCATCCCCAAGGTCATGTGATCAAAATTTGGACACTTGGCAACTAATTCAAATTAATGACGATTGCGTATCCCCTTTTGCGACCTTCTGACAAGCAAAGCCAATGGGAAGCCAAATTTACTTAACAGCCGTGTCATTAATTTAACAATGGCAGTAATTCACTTAACAATTGTGGCAAACATGTTGTAAAATGGGGCAAAATTCACTTAACAAATGCCTTGCTTAAAAACAGAAATTTTGGGCTCAATTGAGGTCGTAAGTCGAGGACTACCTATATTGTGTAGGTAATCTCATAATCTTATAACTGTATAGGATAAATACAATTATTTATGATCTAATGTAAACTTTGTATTTTCTTTTTAAAACCCTCCTAATATGTATTGTTGTTCTGAAATAACTTTATGAAATCACATGCACAATATACTGCAATTTAGGAGAGCCAGACAGATCTCTGTAATGTCTTCTTGACAGATACTGAAAACAGCCTTTAGTAAAAATACTGCAGTGGATATTTGATATATCAATTTTCTTTTATTCAAGCCTTCCAAACTTTAGTGCTAGGAAACCATGAGTCAAGGGCATTGTCTTCCCTCTCTAAATCAGAAAGCTTTGTTTAATATTAACAGATTTACATCTACAATAAAAAAACTGATTTCCTTTTATCATTCAGACATCGTAGCACTAATGGCTAGGGCAGTCATATTTTTATTTATTTTTGTTTTTGCAAAACCAATGAAAGCAGCACACGTTTCTCTTACTATATCCACAATATTTTGTTCAGAATAATAGGAGAACAGGTATGTAAGCTTTTATCATTAAAGCAACAACAAAGAAACCTTCAAGACTATAAAACTAAATTAATCAATATGAATTAGAGCAGTGGAGGTGGTTTGATTCGTAATTCCATAAAATCATTGCATCTGGGTACTCCACAAAACCAAGGCAACCTTTTTTTCAACAGATCTGATTCTAAAAGGCAGAAATCTCTTCTGCCATTGGAAATGCCAGGTCAAGGCTACGGTGTGAAACAACCATAATCACTTCTCTGTCATAATCAACCGTGTCATTTCTGAAGCACAAAAAGCTTCTCTGAAAGAAACCCAAGAGTATCATACAGTGCAAATCCCATTCTAGTCCCTATATATTTTAATAAAAATGTTGCAATAATAATAATAATTCATTCAATACATTTACCTACCACCTCTAAGAGCTAAAGGTGGGATCAGGTTCTGTCCTACAACCAAGACATCTTTCCACACATCAATATGAAGTCATTGTCATTGCAGATTTTGTCATTGCAAAATCTCTTCTTCATTTCATGGCTTAGGGTGGAATCAAAACTGGATCTTCCAGATAGCTATTCCAACATATTAACCACTATCTGCCTTGTATGGATGGTGCCCATCTGACTAAATAAGCATTAGCACTCAACAAATAAGATTGCTACTAGTAAATAGAGCATACCATAAAATACTGAAACATAGAAATACAGAAAAATTATCCTGTTCTAGGTGTTACATCTCATTCCCTCTTCTCATCAGTTTTCTATTATTTCCTTTTCGCATTCCCTTTTCTCATCAGTTTTCTACTATTTCCTTCAACAAACATTAAGCCAACATTTCCAACTTTTAGTCCTTAAGTGACCTAAAGTTGCCACAATCTTTATATGGTAAAAAGTTAAACAATTCTTTATAATTCTGAATGTCAAGTTGTTTATAAATTCAAAATAAGAACAGTGAGTTTGGTAGGTGGAAAAGTTTGGACACTGTGGTAACATTAAAAAAAATAGCTCCCAAACATTTTTATAATTCATTTTCATTCTATTTATGTAGTTATTTCACTATTTCTATTCTTGCTTTTGGACTTTTCTTCCACTCTTCCTCTCAGAATTCTTTTAGTTCAGAAATATTTGTAGATATCATTGTATGTACTGCATGTCTTCAATCATATTCAAGTCTGGGGACCATGAATGCCATTACAAAACATCTATCTTTCTTTTCCGGTTGATCTGAATGAATGTCTTGCTGATCATTGTCTTGCTGAAGCATCCAATCACTGTTCAGCTTTACACTTTTTACTAATTACTTGGATACAAAATTTTCTTCCAAATCAATTCTGATTCACTGAAACATAATTTGATCTCCTGTTACATTCACCTGTGTATATATACAACTGTATATAAAATGGTCACATTTAAAACAAAATAAATTAACAGTCCAAGATCCTATCCATGTTCATATACCACGTGTTTACTACTCAAAATGGCCCCAGTCATTTCTTCCAAGGACTTTCAGCAGGCACTTCAAATAATCTTCAAATAACTTGCCTCCAAGCTACACCTTGATAGGTATCCAAAATGCAGCTGGCGGCCAATGCAATTACCACAGTATTAGAGCTTTGTGGCAATAACAGGCAGTTCTGACTAGCACATGGATAGCCATATCCTTCATTAGAGATGCTGTTTCTGGAAGGTTGTTAAGAAAAGTCCTACCTAAGAGTGCTTTATAGTAGTTAATCCATGACATGGCATGAGTCACTGTTGCTAGCACTTTCTGTTCCAGAAAAATCATGAATAGCAAAAAACTGGAGCTGGGAAATAGCCCTCCTTAACACACAGCTTCCATCATAAATCCCTCAGATTGGATTGATTGATGACCTTCAACTCCATACTCATGAGAAATACGCCATAACTCATGCCTATATATTTTATCATATTTCCTTTAAATCTACAAGCATGCAATAAACTTTCTCACGTTCACACATTTTTCAAAGTCCCACAGAACAAAGATCCGGTTTGGCTAGCAAAAGACCCAATCTACTTCCCAAATCTTGAATACTATATCTTTTGGTATTCTTTCAATCAAAATTCCACCTGACATCTTCACGTTCACACTTTACAAACTAATTATTTTGCCTTTCATTTTCTAAATTTCCTTTTGTATAGAAAGACAATAATGCATTCTTCCAAATTACAAGCACACGTGGATCTTCACAAACACATTAACTAAGAAACAGAGCTACTGTGTAAGCAAACCGTACTCATATTTTAACATTTTTCCAATTAGGCCATCTATATCTGCAATCTTACTGTTTTTCAACATTTTCACAAGACATGTATTTATGAGTTTCTATTTTTCAATTCTTTTTTAGACTCTTTACACCATGGGTGTCAAACTGGTGGCCTGCAGGCCGGATGCATCACGCCACCCCAGCTCCATGAAGGGGAAAAAGGTTGCAAAATGTCATGTGATGGCAACATGATGTGGCAAGTTTGACACCTGTGCTTTACACTTTTGTTATCGTTTCAAGATATCAGAATCATATAAATCTCTAAAATGCTTCTTCCAGTTTTCTCACTTCAGTTGGTTAGAATGGGAAAATTAAAGTCCATGAATGGCTTCTTTGGAAAAAGGGAAATGAGGTCCCAGAGAGATTATATTTTCATTCAACAACCAAGATGGGAAGGAGGGAAACAGCTGACTTCATGCAGGACCCAAAACTGGAAGGAGAAAGATTGCTGATGGAGAAGTCTTGGTCTCCAGGGAAGGAAGGACTGGACAGAAGATTCCGAGAAAGATTATTTCCAAAATGAAGGAAATGCAAATAGTTTAGTTAAGCAGATATAAAAAATCAAACAATCAATATTGAGGTGACTACTCATATATTCAACACATTCTTTTCTTTTTACTCTCTCTTAATAAATCCAGAAGCTGGGTAGAAGGAGGGCGTGAAACCTGATATTGGGCTAAAAGCCTTGATTTTATGCAATAACAATAGCAATAGCAATAGCACTTAAGATTTATATACCACTTCATAGTGCTTTACAGCCCTCTCTAAGCAGTTTACAGAGTCAGCATATTGCCCCCAACAATTATAAAAGTATATATTATATTTATAATAAAAATTATAAAAATAACAATAATCTGGGTCCTCATTTTACCCACCTCGGGAGGATGGAAGGCTAAGTCAACCTTGAGCTGGTCAGGATGTAACTTCAGACTGAGGGCAGATTTCCTCAGTGAATGCATAGTGCATTCTAACCACTGTGCAACCATGGTGTCTTTTACAAAAACTTGTTGTAAAGTCTTATTGTAGATAAATATATATAGTAAAACAAAATAAAAAAGCCCAAACACCTGTTTTATCTTGTTTCTCTGAGTCCATTGCATCCTTGTAAACCAAAATATACCTCCAGTTCTAAAAGATCCCAGTCACATTGTGACAGCCTTCTTAATGAGGGAACACACCAGTCTCCTCCAAGTGTTGGCCTCCTCCAAGGCCACTGGCACACCCTGGCTGCACAGGATACAGTTCACAGATGTAGAAACATCAGAGAAATCACAATATATACTTCATTTGAGGTTGCAGGCCCAAAAGAACCTGTTCATTAGGCAGGACAATGTCTTATTCATTACTATAGACTCTGTCCTTGTTGTGGTTCAGTCACTGTGTTTGATTCTTCATTACTCCCTGGATTATAGTGTACCATCCTCCCCACCCCCATTCTCCACTTTTCCCTGAGTTTTCCCAAATTCAGGTTCATTGCATCAATGATGCTATCTAACCATTTCATCCTCTGCCATCCCCTTCTCCTTTTGCCTTCCATCTTTCCCAACAGCAAGGTCTTTTCCAATGAGTCCTCTCTTCTCATTAGGTGGCCAAAGTATTTGAGCTTCAGCTCCAGAGATCTTGTCCACAAGGAGCCAAATATAATTCTTTCTTCAGAGAATTCTTTATTCTTTATTGGCCAAGTGTGATTGGACACACAAGGAATGTGTGCATAAGCTCTCAGTGTACATGCAAACAAGTGATAAATCATGATTATAATCATAAAATATTTTCACCATAAATCATAAGGTACAACAGTGATAGTCACAGAATACTAAATAAGCAACCAACATAAATCATACTAGGATACTAAATAAAGCAAAGATTGTTGGTGCAGGCAGGACAATCTTGAACTGAACACACTCAAAACTGTAGAAATGACAGTAGATTTTAGGAGAAGCCCTCCTATTCTACCACCTCTTACAATATTAGACAACACAGTATCAACGGAAGATATCTTCAAGTTTCTAGGTTCTATAGTATCTCAAGACTTAAAATGGACACCTAACATCAAAACAGAGAATGTTCTTCCTGCACCAACTCAGAAACCTCTGACTGCCCAAGGAGCTGCTGATACAGTTCTACAGAAGAATTACTGAATATGTCATTTGCACCTCTATAACTGTCTGGTTTAGCACTGCAACCAAACAAGAGAGACACAGACTTCAACTGATAGTTAGAACTGCAGAAAAAACAATTGCTACCAGCCTGCTTTCCATTGAAGACCGGTATACTGCACGAACCAGAAAGAGGACTGTGAAAATCCTTTTAAACTCATGTATCCACATCAGGGGTGAAATCTAAATTTTGTTACTACCGGCTTGGTGGGCGTGGCAGGGGAAGGATACTCCAAAATCTTCATTCTTACCCCCCTCCAGGGGAAATTTCCATTCCCACCCCCCTCCAGAGGAAGGATATTGCAAAATTTCCATTCCTACCCCACTCTGGGGCCAGCCAGAGGTGATATTTCCCAGTTCTCAAACTGCTCAAAATTTCCGCTACTGGTTCTCCAGAACCTGTCAGAACCTGCTGGATTTCACCCCTGATCCACCTGTATATGGATGTAAGCATAGATGATGAATAATATACTATCAGTGAAATCAGGAAAAAATCAAGAGTATAACCAATGTTAGTAATTTACTCATTATGCGGTTTTCATTCAGTCATAAAATAGATTAAGGACACCTAACTGGCTGGCTGGAGAATTCTGGGAGTTGAAGCCTACCTGTCTTCTAGGGGATTGCTTAAATGCAAATAGTCTTTGTATCATATCACATCATTATTCAAACTTAAATACAAACCATTGCACAAATAGTCTCTTTTTCATTAAACAACAATTGAAGACATTAATGATTGCATGGCTAAAGAATGCAAGGTAGCTTTGTTTCTTCTTACAAATGAAATATTCTTGATCTGCCACACAAAAGCAAATGTTCATCAATTATGTATGGCAATATCAACTTTCTAAAGAACGATTCAAATAAAACTTCAAATGCATTAATAAATGCATGCTTGGCTAGTGTGTGAATGACCAAAATAGAGATGTATATCTGCTTCATTATCAGTGTGTATCAAAATCAACTACACAAGGACAAATTGAAAATTTCAGAATAACTGCGTAAAGGCAAATCTAAAATATCCACTCTTCATGGAGGCATAGACCAAATTAAAAAAACTTTCAAACCAAAATTAAACATAGCTTGGGAATCCAAGTATCATACCTTTGTTCATAATCTTCCCATCACGTAATGCCCTTCACACATCTATGAATAATCAAGATTCACACACAATTTAACTTTATGTTGGATGCTTCCCTTTTAGCATTTTTAAAATCTAAGAAAACCAAGTTATTTTTTAATGGGAAAAAACTATGGTTAAAAAGATAAGCTGCATTCCACTGAACAGCACCCAGTTAAGGAAACCCAAAGTACTGTTGCCAATCTCTTTTAAGAGGTCTTGATAGCACTGTCTCTTGACTCAAAAGCATATTGGTATTCTTGAAAGATGTTTAATGTCTTCACTTATATATACAGGTGAAACTCGAAAAATTAGAATATCATGCGAAAGTTCATTTATTTCAGTAATGCAACTTAAAAGGTGAAACTAATATATGAGATAGACTCATTACATGCTAAGTGAGATAGTTCAAGCCTTGATTTGTCATAATTGTGATGATTATGGCTTACAGCTCATGAAAACCCCAAATTCAC
>JANHFM010001522.1:29090-43932 GCA_032468115.1 Grayia smithii | reverse complement strand
GGGGTCTGTAAATATTTTCACAGCTGTTTTTGACTCGTGCAGTATACAGGTCCTCAATGGAAGGCAGGTTGGTAGCACATGTGCAGTGTGCACCAAAAGGAGGCTTGGGAAAGCAGGAAATCCTGCTTTCTAACAAAGCTAAACCCCGCTGCACAACTGATTGTCGGAAATACCGGTTCAGAGGTATTTTTAACTATTGGTTCACCCGAACCGGTAGCTAACTACCGGTTCACCGGAACCAGCAGCTTTTAAAACTGCCGGTTTGCCTGAACCAGTAGTTTTTTGGGTTTTTTTACTACCGGTTCGCCAAACCAGTTTTTATCACTATTGATTCTCCCGAACCGGAGCGAACTGGTAGCATTTCATCCCTGGTCAAATGGTATATACTAAGTTAAGGTATTCAAATTCTTGCTGAAAACAAAAAATATTCTGGACAGCCCTTCATTATTTCACTGAGTATCACTATGCTCCCATTATATATCCCAAACAACAAAAATCCCAACAGAGCTGGTAATAACAAAAAGGTACTTAATCAAAGACAGGGGAAAAAAGAATTTGACCATTGTCGATTGAGCACACTCCCAGATTGATTTTAAGGTATAAATCAATATTTTATAGCATTTTCTATAATTACTTCTGCTTAAAGATTAAAAAAAAGAGTCCAAAACAGAGACTATTTTTATTTAGTGGGGTTTTTTTTTGTTTCTGAGGAAGGCTAAACTCACATTTCTATACTCAATGGCAAGGCAATAAATCTCAGTGGAGTTGGTGGCCTTTTCAGTAGATACAGTCAGGATTATAAAACAGTAATGGAAAGCCAAAAAAGGGGCATATGGTTTCTGTGACTGCTTGATAACCTGTAGAACAGAGGTTTTCAAACTTGGCAGCTTTAAGACTTGTGAACTTCAACTCCCAGAATTCTCCAGCCAGTCTAGCTGGCTGGAGAATTCTGGGAGTTGAAGTCCACAAGTCCTAAAGCTGCCACATTTGAGGACCCCTGCTCTAGAAGCTGGAGAAAGATGAACTTATTCTAATGTTTCAATGAGAAGTGCTTGATATGTATCCCCAAACCTTGCAAAGCATGGCCTTTTAACCATGCTAAATTACATATCCCTAATAAAAATTATTTTCATTTCTAATCAACGTAGTACTGTCACTGCGTTATTTTAGTTGCCAGCCAGCTTCAATAAGGCCCCAACAAATTTCGGTGTTTGTAGGACACCTTATCTTTGTACCCATGATGATTGTCACATGACCTGGCTATACTTTGGTTACACACCTGGTATTATACTTTATGCGCAAGTCCGGAAGACAATCTTTGTTTTGCTTTCTATCTTTCATGTTTCTCTTTTTCTTCTCTCTGTGTGATGTTTGCAGTGAACAGCTGCCATAATGTAGGTAGTTAGTGTTAGTATTTTTATATATAAATTAAAGTTATTAGAATGTACTTTGGGTTTTGTTTTATTTTCGCCTGCAACGGAGGAACCAAGATTTGCCGACCTCTATCAGACAAGGAGTTGGTGATACTGTGAAAGACCTTACTCGTAGTTATGAGGGGGTGGGGCAGGGCGATGACCAAGGTTCTAATTTATGCCCTGTCAGTACTCATATCATAAGGTCAGCATTGGGCCAACGCAGGGCATTTCAAAAACTACCTACACAGAATGGAATGCAGTGTAGAATAATCAAACTTTGAAAACAGTGTAGTTATAGAAAGTGGATATTTAAATCAAGCTCTAAAATAAACTTTGTTTTTCAGACTTCCAAAAGGATGGGATATGTTGAACATCTCTGCATCGTGGGACCTAAATTTTTTTACTGTTAATTTCAATTTGGTTTATTCTGTTTCAGCAGATATTCCTCTAGCCTTTCTTTTCCCAATTATATCTAGTATTCAAAACTAGCTTTGAGAAAGAGAGAACACACATTCTGAATATATAACATGGAATGCTTTGAAGCCCAAATGAAGGGATTTTTTACACTGAGATCTCTACTATATTATGCACAATTTTATAAAGCAAAATTGATGCATCTAAATTTTAAGTCTGAAAATTGATTTGAAATTACTCAGCTAGTGACTCATCTGCATTCTGGCACAGCAGTAATTTAGGTCTGATATTTTGGCTGATTCTTCCTGATCAGCAAGCAGTTTGCATATTACTTTTTCCTCAGTTTGATATATTCCTTAAACACACAATTAAGAAATAAGAAAATGAGAGTCTTACAGCTAATAATGCATATATTTGCTTATAGCAAATGTACAGGCAATTTTATCCTAGGGGCTTTAAATAACGACCAAATTGATTTTATGCAGTCTAGGCAAATTTCAGAACTATATTCCCTGTTGATTGTAGAGCAAATCATAAGTATTTATTTGACGTTTTGTAACAGGAAATGAAATGGGAAAGCATCCCCTAAGGATGATAAAGCAACCGTTAGAATATATTAAATCACCAGCAGAGCATTTCACCTATCAAAAAAGCAAGACGGAAAAGGTAAAATTGTATTTTTTTTAAATTTGCAGCTTAATTTAAATAATCAGTGATTCTTAATATTCATGTTCACCATGCTGTCTGTTATGACATCATGAGTCTATCAAATGTGGAATATTGATGATTGTTTTAAGAGATAGCCTATAAACATTCTTAATTAAAAACAAATTGATAAATGACTGTTATCCTATTAGTAAGATTGTCCATGCCAATATTCTAAAAGACTATTTTGTTTTACAAAAACTATTTGTAAAAAGTACATGGCTGAATTGGCCAAGGAATATATATCTTAGACAACACTACACGGATCTTCTATCATGCAAGTATAGATAGCCCTCAGGTTACAGCAGCAATTGGGACTGGGAACTCCATCACTAAGAAACTAAGTCATAAAATATGATGTCCCATGACCACATCACCTAGCAACAGCAATTTTTCCATTCCCGGTTGCCACTATTAAATGAGGACCATTTGGATCATTAAATGAGGACCTAACTTGATCACAACTTTCAACTTCCTGTCGGCTTCCCATTGTTGGAACACTGAAGACCCCTCATTCAGCACTGTCATAACTTTAAAAAGTTGCAGTAGGAGAAGGACTGGCAAAGCCAAGGGGAGGCGTTAAAAAGATCAATCAGCCTAGTATCATTTCCTAGCCACAAACTAAATCCAACTCCCCCCCTTGGTTGCCATTGACCTATATCTAACTATAACCAGGTGCTTCTGTTATAGTTGAGAAGATTGCTGTGCACAGGTTTTTAGCAATATATCAGTTAAACTGAACTTTTACACATGAACATGGTCTTTCACATCTGACAATTGCTGAACAAATGATCATAACTTGAGAACTAACCTCTTTCAATAAATTAAGACAGGCACCATGATATGAAACATTTGACCACATAAGTTTGAACAATTATGTAGAGAAAGCTGGTATTTGAAATTCCTTCATAACATCATTTCTCTCATTGAATTGGACTGGACTTCATTTGTTAGATCAGCATTGGTCTTTTATGTGGAAAACCCAATTTATCTAGCACTGTGATTAGTTCAATTATTGTGCCAAAGTTACAGAAAAGTATAGACGCCAGTCTGTTATATTCTGTAGTAATATCTTACATATATTTATTTGCAGACTATCCCTCCTCAAGATTAAGTCTACTAGTAGTATACATTAAAATATTAGAAATAATCTGATGTAGAGACAGAAATATGTCAAACACATTTTTAATATATTGCATATTGTAATATTTCCTATTTTGACTGTAGTTTTAAGTGTCACTATGATCTTCCTGGATTCATAATTTGTTTCAATACTTTGCCAGAAAGACACTATTTATTGGTTCGAGTTTCCTCTGTTTACTCAGCAGAGAGTAAATATCCAAAACAAGCTTTTCCTAGATAATTTATCCAAATGTTAACCTGGATGATTTTTTCTTCAAATTTTAAGTCATCTCAACTCAAATTCAAGGAACGTTTATAATAAATGAATTCTGAATGTGAGCAAATTGTAGAAAATAACATAGTTCAGTAGGAGTTGAAATAAGGTGCTGTATTGAAAAGTAAGTTTGGCCTATTTTCTTTCACATTTGAAATTATTCTTCATATTTCAGTATACAAATATAGATGTTTTCCATAAATCTTATTACAGCCAAGGGTAGGGACACTGTAGTTTTGCTTAAGAGTTTGACAGTATCATTTAGTCCTGAGAAGTACTTATTTTTACTTAACCTAAACATGTGTTTCATTTACAATATATACTGTTTTTCTATATTACATTATTTTTAGGTTATTAATTTGCATTTCTTATTTTGAATAAAATATACTGACATTTTATTTCTGTGCTATGGAACTGCATTTTGTGATTACTTTAAGAGAATACTATGGGTTTGCTGGATTATAATCATAAAATTTGGCTATAGAATAAAAACCAATTACATTAATAAAATTTATCTGTGAGTAAACAGATTGGTTTATACTGCTTATTGATCATGTATTCCAAACAATTAAATAATAGCGATTTTTTTGGCTTTGCACTTGGCCTTTCACCAAATTGAACTGAATTGCAAAATAAAGAATAAAGGGAATGTTAAATATAATAATACCAAATTGTTATACATTTTGTTAACCCAATCACCGAAATAAAGAAGTTCTCCATCTTCTTTATTTCAGTTTTGGATCGCTGATAATGACTGCCATCCAGTGATGGGTTGCTACCGATTCACCCCGGATTGGGCGAACCGGTAGCGGCAGCGGGAGGCTCCGGTCACCTACCCGGATGCTTCTGCCCATGTGCAGAAGCATTGTGCACACGCCCACAAGCGAACCAGTAGCAACAGGCTTTGAAACCCACCCCTGCCATCTACTCCTTAAAGCCTGTTCCCACTTATGTAGGACCAAGATTATTCAGCCCCCTTTAACATCTCTTACATTTTACATGGAAGGGAAAAGAAGAAATGATCATTGACAAATTACAGTGCTTTTCATCACCATTTCTCTTTCCCCGACATAACATATGGTGGGTTACATGTTCATAAATCAAAGGAAGGAAAAGACAGAAAATCGCTGATCAGGTTTAGTGACTTCTCATTTTGACTTCCATTGTGCTTTCAGTGAAAGAAGAATTCACAGGTGCTTGTAGCATTGTAATTAATGCATTATAGAGATCTATTTTCTCCTGAAGCCATTACCTTCAGCTATGGAACTGAGTCAGCTCAATACAATTCCCCGCTAAATGAGTGAGTTGTTCAGGCAACAATTAAGATAGCTGAAGATTTGAGTGATGTACTTTCAGTGCCAGGAATCTCTGAAACTCAAGTAAAAATGATTTCTCTTTTAGAGAAAAGGCTCCTCAAAATAAAGATTTAAAACAGAGTGGAGGTTTTCTTTAGATATTGCACCTTTTAAATAAACTTTTCATTATTGTTAATTATCTTTCTATGTGTAATCAATTAGAGAATCTCATGTTATTGGGAATGAAAGAGATCGTTGCTTATAATATGGAAAATAACTAAATACCTAAGTTATTTAATATTTTATTTATTCATTTATTCAATTTGTGATAGCCTTTCAGCCTAGGCCACTATCCTGGTTTGATTTGTGTATATGTAGTCACTAATACATATATGGAATCTTTGACCCGCTGGTTGTTGTGTAACTATAATCCCCAACATCGAGGAATTCTGGAATAACACTTCAACAACACGCAAAGGGTATCAGATTCCACATCCCTGTCTTTAGAAGTCTAAACCATATAGGGTTATGTGGCAATCAACCATGATCAACAACTAAAGTCAGAATGTTGGCTTATTTGCTGTAGACAACTGAATTTCATAAATTTGATAACATATTGTTATTCATGTATGTATGTGTAACTGAAATAAGTCTATAGAAGTATACAGAGACTGTGGAAAATTAAGGTTTCTGAGATGCCAATGTTCTTCTAGCTAAATAAGTGCCATGATAAAAGGACCTAAGAAGAATTCACATAGTTAAAAGTATAAGAGCAATGGGATTAAACTTTTCACTAAATTGACTAGTTTTTATTTGATTTTATTCCTTCTTATATACTAAGATGACTAAACCATATAATTGGTAGGATTTATTGTTTATTTTGAACAATTGTCATTGGGAGAAAGGATTATTCTAAAAAAGAAATGTATGTCCAGGGCAGGTAAGGAGGGCCTTTAAATGATATTTTAATATCTTTTCATGATACTATATATAATTACAATATAATTATAATTGGCACATAATTACAATATAATTTGGCAATCACTGTAATTAGTTAGTAAGGTATCATTACTTTTTCTTTCTTCTATTTTCCTGCTAAAAAGCCACCAAATTTGTCAGACCTTAAAACAAAAACATATGAAAGCCCAGTAAAACCAACTTAAATCCCTAAACAAAACAAGATGTGCAATTTGAAAGGCCAGTTGAAAAGATAAATAAGGTGTTCTATTATTTTACAAAGATAAGTAGTCCTTCTGAAAGTGGTAATATTTTCAATAGAAACTTTCATACAGATGATATTAATCACAGATATTCAGAACAAATTACAAAGAGGTTTGTATAGCAAGGGCTAAATCCATTTAGAGTCTTGGTGCTCTCTGAGTTGGTTGTTTTCTTGCAAATGTTTCATTACTGATATGAAGTGGTGATGTTGCCTAGCTTGGATAATGAAACATCTACAAGAAAACAACCAAGCTCAGAGAGCCCCAAGGACCTTCAGACTCTAGATGGTTTTGGCCCTTGTTATACAAGCCTCTTTGTAATTTGAATAGCAAGGGATAAAACCATTTAGAGTCTGTACTCAGAGAGTACCAAAGGAGCCCTCATTTCAATCCTGAACTACAAATATTATCCTTTATTGGCACCATTTAAAGTCTTAAACCTGAAAGCCTTGAACAATTCTAGACTGTCTAGCCTAGACGATTCAATGCTATTGATATAGATCAGTGTTCCTCAGAGTTGGCATTTTGAAAATGTGCCTATTTTGTGCCTATTTTGGGAACACTTGGATAGATGATTTTAATATCTCTGCATGGGTTAACAACATGAGCTGCACTTTCCAGTTTCAACAATTCACAATATACTTATAGTATGTAATGGAAACATGGATAATTGTTGACAGCCTTGAAGTTTTCATAAAGTGCAAAACCTCTCAGTTTCTCCTGTGATCAAAGAGAAGAGAAGTATACAGAGAGCAATTCTGCTTTGCATACCAATAGTCACAGAGAGCAACAATATGTATAATAGAATGGAAATGGCGTGAGAAACAAGGTGGGGGTGGTTTGCAGGATATTAAATATTAGTTCAGCATCCAGGAACAAGGAAAGGGGAGTTTAAAGGTCTTGTGTCATTTCAACTTCAACTAACAACAGAAAAATCTTTGAAGGTATTTCTGATAAAGGTCAAGGGAATACAGTCATGCCAGTGAACTTTAAAAGCACTGGCAAATTCCTATAACAATAGTTATCAGATACATTTTTCTGTATTCATATTAGCCTATTGCTGAGCTACGGCAAGCACTTGTTTAGCATGCCCCATCCATACCTTAAAGGTGTCCAAATATATGAAATGAGCTCACTATATTTTTATTGCTTTTCACTTGAAACATCTGTGCTCTGAGATATAGCTGCAGGCAGTGATTCTATGAATGGGCAATTTGTACAACTGAAACTTTAATTTCCCTCCCTCCTTCCAAAACAACCCTCCCCTCAAAAACCTTATCAGGTAGTACTACTATAACATGCTGGTCATGTTGTATGGACCTATGTTGTATATCATATGGGAGATGAAAAATGCTTGTTACTTGTCAAAAAAACCTTGTTCCCCATTAGAACTCATAGCTATACTCACACAATCACAAAGAGAAGTTTGTATAGCAGAGACTGAAAGTAGCATGGTGGAAAGCAATAGAAAAATTAATAAGACATACAGCTTGTTCACTAAATACCAAATTTTCAGCAAGAGGATTGCAAATTTTAAGAAATAATCCCCTGGTTTTGTTGGTTTTCTTGCAAATATTTCAGCCTTGCCCAGGCCTTATTAGTGGTAATTCATTAAAAGAGATTCAGAGCACTAGGCTTATGCTTACTTCCAGTCTCAGTAAAAACTTGAACTTTGATTTCCACAGACTGGATTGATGCATTAGCACTGAAGCACCTATTACTGTACTATTATTTTTGTGGGTACACCTCTACCACTCACCCACCCACTTCTGTTGGAGCTGTTTTTCATCTTTATCACAGGATAGTTGTTTTGAGACATCACAATTCAGCTCCACATGCCTTCAGGTTGGGATTTAAACAGTGAGAAAGCAGCCAGAGTTTCACTCAGCAAGTCAGAAGATATTGCCTCTATAGCAATGGTAAAGAATTATAATAGCAATAGCACTTAGACTTATATACTGCTTTACAGTGCTTTACAGCTGTCAGCATATTTCCAACAACAATCTGGGTGCTCATTTTACTGACCTCGGAAGGATGGAAGGCTGAAGTCAACCTTGAGCCTGGTGAGATTTGAACTGCCAAATTGCACGGAGCCGGAAGTCAGCAGAAGTAGCCTGTAGTACTGCACTCTAACCACTATGCCACCATGGCTCTTAATGTAAATATATTCTGCCATTACCCTACATAGAATAGGAATTGGTGTGGATTTTCTTTTCCTTTTTAGATAATTTGTGTTTGTAGTTCCATCTTTTGTTTCCATGGATGTGCTATGTGATCTCAATAGTTCCTGTTCATGAGGAAAAAAATGGAATTCCATGTGCTGTTGGAGCTGGGAGAATGACCATTTCAATCACTTTGTTCAATGTCAAGATACTTCATTTGTTCATATTTATTTGTTAAGTGATTAGATTTCTATCATTTTCCTTTCATTAAGCTCAGAATATGTGTGTTCTTTTCATTTCATCTAAACCTGCTTAGAAGAGTTAGAAGAATTTTTAATGTGATTTTTGTCTTCTGAAACAAGTGTTAGAGCTATCACATTAGAACATGATTCTTCTATTCCAAATATCCTAAATGAAATACAACAAAGAAGTAATAGTCAAATTAATTAGGTGTTAGGATAAAACAATTTAGTAAGGGTTTTTTTGTTTAAAATTTAGCATAAGTTTGATGCATCATTTCTTTCTATAGCATGAAAAAAGTAATATGCACCTTCTCCCCCTTTGTCATTTAGTGACAAAGTTATGTTCCAAAGAATAGATTGTTAAGCAAAATGGTTGCTAAGTGAACACAGAGAGAGACTGCAAATATCACTGGTTGCTGCCTTCTCATTCAGATATAGTTAGCATATATTAAAATACATAATATCTTAATAGGACATAAAAATAGGACATGTTTATGCCAAAGGTTACATCAATCAGGCTTTGAACACAGGGTGATTCTTATGACATAGCATTCTGAAGAAGTACTGATCTGCTGGTGACAGATTGCCATGATAGAAGTCAGAGAACAGATTTATTATCTCTTGTTCTCCTTATAACTATGATAGTTGTCTTTTGGAAAATTCACCACAACTAACAGTGGAAGGAAATTTAATTATGTATTTTGTTCATATATTATGTTTATAACCTGTTGCAATCTCACAGGACTCATTTCATAAGCACATAGATGTTAAACACACACAGTAATGTAAGATCCAAAAACATAAAATGTATAAGCCAAAAAATATAAATCAATTCCGAACAATGGGTGTCAAATACCAAATGCCCTTTGGAAGAGCTTCAACTCCAACTTTTCTAGAAGTGGTTGAAGTTAGAAGCAATCTCACTTCCTCTGGGACTATTTTAGAGATAATCGGCAAGATGGGGATTAATGTTTGTATATACTTTCATTGGAGAGAAAGAGGTTACAAGAGAGTAAGCTGATACACAAAGATTGGATTCCTTACATATAGTAAGGAATCCAGTGGTATCAGTGAGCCTGCTACGTAAACTGCAAGTATACTATACAAACAGCTGCTGCATTCCCCACTGTGGTACCTGCTTACTCTCTTGTAATCACTTTCTCGCCAATCTGCCCATTATACAAGAGAGGAAAAAACAACAACGGGTCAGCTATAGGATAACGCATATTGCCTTTGATGATGATCATGTCATTGAGGGATGCTGTGAAGCAAAAAGTGATAAAGCTTTTCTTTCCAGCACCATTGTAACTTAGAGCAGTTACTAAATGATGCAGTTGCTAGGCAAGGTCTGCATAGGTTTCATCATCTTAAAACTTGCATATTCTTTTAACAATTCTGACTGTAGTTACCTTTTAATAAATTATTTTCCTCTATAGAACATCATTTCAGAACCTGGAAATACTATTGCATCAGAGAAAATAGCAGACATGGAATAAATAATTTAAGATAAAATTTTAAATTATAAAAGTTATTTGTCTTTCTTTTGAGTGAGTCTTGCTGCAAGAAAGTTTTGAATGACACCTATAGTAAATTATGCTTGCCTTAAACAGAGAAGTTGAATTAAACCAATGGTCACCTATTGGGAACAGTAAATTACAATCAAATTACAATCAAAATGAGAATGACTCACTGATTACAATCAGGATGCTTAAAATATTCTTAGCAAAACTGCTTTTCCCCCCGATTTAGCAAAATTCCTTTTTTTTTTCAATTTAAATGTACAGTTTGACAAATCTTACATATAGTTGGATTTAGTCAACTCCATTCAAAATATTTTATTATCAATTAATGGGTGTGTATGTGTTATGTTGTAATTCAATATTTGTAGAGCAAATTTTAAGTGTTTGTGGGTTTTTAAGAATTTTCAAAAGATGGCTTTACCTTACTTTTTTTTTAATAACTGGTTGAAGAATCATAACGTTTTACATTATCCCTTTGTTGAACATGAAGTATTTAAGATCAAAATGCCTTTAAAATCTTCAGCAATTTCTTTCTTTGGAATCACTGAAATTTACATTTTAGAAGAATGATGGGAAGGATCTCTAGCAACACCAAATGTACTTTAATTCTTCTGCTAGTAAAAAAGTGATTCTGGCTTCATTATTTAAGCAGCTTAGCCAAAACAAAGATTGCTCATTTTAATAGTGTTCATGGTACCACATTTGAAAACTACACTTCAATATTTAATTATCCCAGACCATTCCTTGGGTTGAAAAGGTTAATTAAAAACTAATAAATAATACATAAACAAGAGAATTTATTTAACTTCAGGGGTCCTCTGACAAGTTTGTAAATAGAACAGTTCACACATAATTTATATAAAATAAACAAGGTACTCAAATAAGGTAGCTAAGCAAAAAAATATGCTACCAATATGCAAAGTAAAGGATACATAACAATTTTAGGATGATTTCTAGAGGATATCTAGAAGCATGAAAAAATAGGAAATGCAAAAACGGCACAATGAAATAGCTAAAAAATTAAAAAGATGGAAATTTTGTTCAAGTATTGCTCAGTATTGCTGAAGCCATTTAGATGTCTGGTCAATGATAAATTACAGAATAATTTTGAGGTCACTCTCAACTTCTTACTTTTTTTTTAAAAAAAATAATTTATTCATGTAGTAAGGACAGGTAAGATTAAGATTTAAAAGGATGGTATGTTAATACCCTGCTTTCCCCAAAATAATTATCCCCTGATAATAATAAGCCCAATCAGACTTTTGAGCATGGCAATAAGGCCAAGTGCTTATTTCAGGGTTCAAAAAAATAAATAAAAAATAAGACAGGGTCTTATTTTCATGGAAACACAGTAACACACAGTTGGGTCAGGCAGTCTTTCTTTCAACTGTCTTCTGGGACTTTGGGAACCTTTAAGATGTCATTGTGATTCTCCTACATAAAGCTTACTAAAGGTAAATAAGTTCTCCATTTTTCCCCCTGCCCTGCTCTCCCTGACCCATAGGTTGGAGTGTCAGGTCTAGGGAATCCACATAGAAAAGATTGTGACACAGATCTGCTCTTCCTACTGTTCTTGCAAGCTACAGCTGTGCAGATCAAGAAAACTTCAAGATAACAGAAAGAGGCTGGACTGCTGCATTGCTGTAAGACAGGATACCCGATTTGCCACTGAAACATTAAAATAATGTGTTACTATTATAGGCAAGAAGAACATGCATTCGGATCATCCCTTAATTGGTTGTCTTAAAAAGCGAGAATAAAAAAGTTCTGCAGGTCAGAGTATATAAAATCTGTGAAATATGTTCAGATTGGTAGGTCAGCTTGCACAGTATGATTCCATTAAAATTGACTTGAATATATTGGCTGTTCTTAATAGAACTGTGTTTTTTGGGTGTTTTTTTTTCCCTTGCTTCTTCTGCTGTTCTGCAACTTCGGAAGACTGACTGACCCTTGAGGATGGAATAACTTGTGCTGGAGATGAGAGTTTATAGAAATTATGGGCCACCACACTGGATGTGCATAAACAGCTTCCTTTTATGTGGGGAAAAATGTGATACAATACATCAGAAACATTACCAGTTCATTAGACAAACACTGTTTGCAAATCTCTTTTGGATTTCAAGAAAGAGATGCAAAATATATGCATCTGCTTAGTCTCTCAAGATGTATAAATAGATAAGCTCAAGGTAAGTCAATTTCTGGTTATCCACAGAGACATCTACTTTAATCCAATTGCGTTTTTATCAAAAGTTCTATATCTTTTTAAATACACATATAACAGAATCTAAGAAATGTGCTTATGTAAGTCTTTTTCGTTTATTTATGCATGTTAATATTATTTTAGCAATAGAAATAAAATGGTTCCAGTGGGTTTTCAGGAATAAGTCACCTCTTTCTGTGTACTTGGCCAAGTATTATTTACGCACCAATTAAATGCACTCTGTGCATACAATCAGTCCGTGTCATAAACCAACACAACAGGGTACAATGTACATGACTCCTCCCCCAGCATGGGCCTAGGTTGGTAAATAGACACTGGCCTTCACCAACCATGTGAAGGGTGTGTAAAGTGGTTCTTCAGATGCAACAGCAGATACAAAAGAAAAGCTGCATTTGGTGCTTTCATTTTTTTTTCCTTTTAAACCTAGCATGCAACATGAAAGCTTAATTTTAATTGTTTTATTGGGAACAATTATCTGCTGAAATCAAAGAACTATAAATATAAGCATCGCACAATGAAAAAAAGAACCTGGGCTCTGCATTCACATTTCACATAATTAGCATTTTGTTCTCTTCCAATCCCCATTTTCTTATCTAACCGTCTCCTGCTAGCATGCTCATCTTCTCCTTAAATTTGTTGTTAGGTTTCAAGAGAACAAAGCTGTTTTGATCTATTTATGGAAATTAATCTGTCACCAACTTCATTCAGATAGGTTCAGTTTTCGATATTTCACAGCTGGTCTTTTAGAAATATTCACAGTAAACACGCAGTTAATAATCTCTCCCACTTTACAGCACCCCAGAAGAAGAAGGACGAGAGCTGTAATACCAATTTCCACAGCTCACATAATTTCTGTAAATAGAACTAAAGCACTGTATAACAGCAGTGAACCTAATTGCTTTTGCTAAATAACATAGTTAAGTGAAATATATCACTTCTATCAGATCAACTTAAATTAGTTCCTGAAAGTTTAGAGAGCCATCTCAAAAACCAAACAGAGCATTTCGATTCTGAAATCCCATTTATACCTTATTCAGTGAAATATTTTAAAACTGAGTCAGATATATTTTCTATTATCAGATTTATAATAATTTATAGGATGACATGATAGCAGGCAACTGTTTCCACTATAATGCACCCCAAACATTCTGAATTGCAACCATTAGAATTTCAAGTCAGAATATATAAACATCTTGCCAGTTGTGAATATTGAAGTTTCAGAACATCTGGAGGCCAAATAGGAGAATGGGGCTACTAATTTAGAGATATTAAGGACAGAATCTATTGCCAGAAAAAAAGGTCTCAAGCTGTCAACTTCTCACAATTGTATTGCTTTATAAAACAATGTGAATGCAACTGTGAATGCATTTCTTGTTATGTACTTAAACTTCTCTACAGTACATAGCTTCTATGGCATAGCAGAAACAAACAAACAAAGCAAGTTAGCAAGCAAAGATGTTAAAGAACTGAAGCACCAGAGGAGCCCCAGAAAAAAAATTGAAATGCATTACTTTCAGAGTACTGATAATGGATTCTTCTATAACTTCAGGCAAATCATTTCTCTCACTTAAATAATAAAACAAAATGGAGAAAATGATGTTGAAAGGTGGCCCCACCTACCGCTGCATTTTGTGGGTTCATACAATCTTGTAACAACAAACCAGAAAAGAGTAAACAGAAGAGTAAACAGAAAATGAAGTTATAATTGATCAACAGCATCTCTTAAATCACTGACAGTCCAGAGCAGGGGGGGGGCAACTTCAACATCTATATGAAGTCGCTGGGTGAGATCATTTGTGGTTTCAGTGTGAGGTATCATTAGTACGCTGTTAATACACAACTTTTCATCTCCACCCTGGATCACCCCAGGGATGCCCTTTCTGTGATGTCCTGATGCCTGGAGGAGATACAGATTTGGATGAGTAGAAACAGGCTTAAACTCAATCCCTCCAAGACTGAGTGACTGTGGTTGCCGGCATCTCAAGGTCTAGAGACCCCATCACTTTTGACGGGAGAGGAGTCACTTGCTTCCTCTAAAAGGGTTCGCAATTTGGGTGTTCTCTTGGACGCACGGTTGTCTCTAGAAGACCATTTGATGGCCGTGACCAGGGGAGCCTTTGCCCAGGTCCACCTGGTCCACCAATTGTGTTCTTTCCTAGACAGGGACGACCTCCACACAGTCACTCAAGCCCTGGTTACTTCTCGGCTAGACTACTGTAATGCCCTCTACATGGGGCTGCCCTTGAGGTGCA
>JANHFM010001518.1:179021-189772 GCA_032468115.1 Grayia smithii | reverse complement strand
TGTAGCACACGGTATCCTGGCGGGCAGAGGTCAGAGAGTGGTACTCCTCCCTCCGGGCCCAACCAGGTCTCCGTGATACAAGCCAGGTCCGCGGCCTCCTCCTCAATAAGATCTCTAACGAGGAGGGCCTTGTTAACCACAGACCTGGCATTTAGGTACACCAGCCTGTGTCCAGGGTTCCTCACATCTAGACCCCCAGGGGAGCAGGATGAGTTTAGAGAGCGGGAACGCGGCACCGCATGAAGACATCGGGACCGCGTTCTCCAGATGTCATGTGGCTCTCCTCTCCCACTGCTCCTGCCTCTCCCAACCACCACTGGGATGGATTGACCCTCTGGGCACCTGACATCCATCACCTCCCCACCCCCGTCCCTCCCGCCGCAACCCTGAGACTGGCTGGGCTGCGGATCCTTAAGGGTACCCTCATACCCTATATAATGTTCATTACCCACCCTCCTCCCCATACCCCTTAACATTTTGTTTAAAAATTTGGCTAAAAACACCCTCAACCCCCTCTTCGCAGCATGCCCTGCTATATATATATATATGTATGTATGTATATATATATGATTGTATCATATTTATTTAATTTCCTCAATAGAATCTTCATCGGTGTTACACTCATTTTACTATTGGGATTACATGAGCTAAAATAGTAGTGAATAATTGGGGATTTAGTAAGAAGCAATGCAGTTTTATAACCAGCCTTGTTGGCACTTGATTACCATGACAGAGGAATCCAGGAGTCTTTAGGAAACACTGCTGACAGCAGAGAGGACCTTTGCCGCAGGCAAAACAGAACAAGTTCCTACAATTCCCAAATCAATGTGATTTATAGCCTAAGGCTTTGTCTCATTATTACTACCTAGTCAAGGTCTTTAGAACATTATATATTAGTTGTGCAATGGGGTCCCTGATTCCCTTCCCAACAGTTGATGGTGCAGTAGTCAAGGGACCTATTGTCATGGGGATTAAGGAAACAAATATCTCTTAAGTGAGGACATTTGTACACAGAATTTTAATAGATGGAAAATAGATTAACCCCAAATGTTTGGTCAAATTGAAGTTCAGAAGAAATCCAGGTAGAAGGATGATAGACAAAGATTTTGACCATAAATGTTTAGGGAGATTGTTTTATGTGTAAACTTATAATGCACCAAGTTTGTACTATACAAAATAAATTATTTTGTAATGCACAAATAAACTTTGTGGCATCTTGGCAGTCAACTGAGCACTTGTACCATCTTACTGTCTTCAAATAGACCGACTGTATTGTATGTACTAAGAATAATTATGCCCCAAGGTGCTTTTTCAGGAGGCAACTGGAATTTCTGTTTTTGCTTTGAAGACATTTCACCAGTTGCCTCCTGAAAAAGCACCTTGGGACAACCATGACATGGATGACTGAGACTCTACATAGACATTTAATACATTTAATTATATTTTCAGAAATATTTCATGAGGGTTACATTATGACCATATATGCTATGAAGAATTAAGATGCTATTATCCAAGTTGAAGGAAAGAACAGCTCAGCAAATCAACACATCCTGATCTTATTGTAGGTCAGATTACCTCGATCTAATCTATATCTATAAATTACTGCTCATCATCCAATCATAGTGTTTTTTCCTCATAGCATATGATACGACAAAACTATAATGTAGGAAGGTATCTTAGAATGAAGCATTCTATAACCATATGGAAAGATTTTACATGATGTCTTCACCAGCCTAATTAAATTTTAATTCTTCTCTTGAAATAAATGGAACTGGGCAAAGAGCTGTCTACAGTATTGCAGTTAAGAAAAGATGCTGTTTTGATCACTGTTTTAAAAGCTACATTTAACTTCCTTGGAACCCAAGTCCTCTGTCAATAAACCTATCAAAATATACCCAAGGTTCAGAGTACAGTCATACAAAACCCCAACTGAATAAGATCTAAAGTAATTTTTATATGGTATTATAAAATCTGTGTATCTCAGAGAATTATTGTAGTGTACTGATTAAAGTGCTGGACTGGGTATGTGTAAACCAATGTTCTAGTTCTCCTTTAGGCACAGCTGTCATTTTCCCTCTCAGTCTTAGCTTGGAAAGTTGAAAAAACTTCTTTCTATCAGTCTGCCCAGGACAACATGGTATCTTGTTGACAATAAGATTCAATAAAGAGGACTTCATTCTATGGAGGACTGACTGGGCTGAGAGGACAAATTTCCTGAAAATAATATAAACCTTTCTGATCAATTAATAAAGAATTTGCATTGATCTTTTCAATATTAAGCATACCTTACTTATATTTATGATTTTCATATTTTTGCTTTATAAAAAGTTTACTTTGGTATAATATTGTGTCTTAATACAAGTTCATGCACCTCCCATAATGTAATAACATGGCATGAGTGTTTAAAATTTAATTTGATGTTCATCAACTACTGTTTTGATGGTGGTTTTTCATGAAAATTCCTGAGGCCACAAAGCTCATGTAGCAAATTTGGAAGCTATCCTATCAAAGAGCAAGGATTGAGATGTATTACAAGCTGAAATAATCAAATGACAAATAATCAAAACTTGGGTGAGTCATCTTCCAAACAAAACAAAATGGACAATGAGACAAGTTGCTTTAAACTACTTTCATCTACTTTCAACTGTGATTAATATGAATTTATTTCTTGCATATCAGTAGTATGTCATCCTGAGTAGGTAATCAATATCTGCTGAAAAAGAGATTGGTAGAATTGGATTCATATGATTGGTTTCTTATTGAAAATAATGTGGACAAGTGCTAATTAAGACCACTGATGTTTACTTCTCAACAATAATTAATATTTGCTTTCTTCCAAAACTACATCTCTAAAATACTCCATTACATATAAGCCACTGTATTTTCTGTGCTATTATTACTATTTTATACACACTTTCCTAAAATAATATGATTTTCATTGGCAATAAGTAAAATTAAATGAAGTGGCATAGAAATGGAAAAATTGAAAAAATAAACAACAAAGCAACTGTTAGTCTCACTGTGATGAATACAGAACATTAGGGATTTCATTAAAATGTCATTACAAACACACACACAACACATACATACACAGACAATATTTCTTCAACATTGTAGGCAATTCTATTATTCTATTTTACAAGCTCTGCAACCCACTGACATTAATTAGAAAGCTATATATTACAAGAACAGTTTTAATGAGCTGGGTTTTTTAAATGACTTTATTGGTGAACAGTATTGTTCAGTTTAATAGCAGATAAAATGAAACATATAGAAATTGCTTTGGTAAGAATAACATTGAGGAGTTGTTCAGTCTTTTGTATTATACTTTTCTCAGTGCTTCAGGCTTGAATATTTTGTTGTACATACAATTTGCTGTGCCAGCTCTTCATAGGATTCGTTCAAGATTATTTTTTTCAAAGCTTTCTTATAATAGCACAGCATATAACTCACATTAGAAATTGTTTTGTGATAGTGTATCAATACATATAGAATAGGACATTTAAACATGCAAACTTAATCAGATTTTCATATTTTTAGGGATCAGCCTCTGCCGTCTACACCAGGACATAAACAACTTAATATAATTAATATTTAATTTAACTGCAGGGTCAAACTATTTATTACATTAAATGTGCAACATGCAATTGAATGCATTTTTCTGTTTGGTTTTACTTAAAACTGCGGATATTTGGGGGCAATCTAAATAAGGCTCCAATAAATGTAAGGGGAAAATTTAACCCTTTCTTGACCCATTTTTCCCTTTTGCACTCTAACCTTCAGTACCAAAAACACAAATGACAAAAACAATCACATTAGAATGAATATATATATAGATGCATAGATGCACTGACAGACACACACAGACACAGACACAAAGAGTGAGAGAACATCTAACTGATGTATGAGCATGTAACAATTTCACCCACCACAGGAAAATGGTACACAGAACATTTAGCCTCTTCCATCTATTAATATTTATCTATTCTTGATTAGTCCTTTATGAGTGCCATTAAATAGACAAAAATGGAAAATACACAATTTAATAATCATATGAATAATCAATTGATGGGATAGCTCAATTGCCAATGGGCTACCCTGTAAAAATGAACAGCATCACAAATCATGCAACTCACAGATAAAACAAAACCACTCACTTATTGGACAAATACACAGACTCTCAAGAAGGCATCAGTCAGTTGCAAAATGAAGTCAGCCCATAGGGTCATCCAATCAAAGCAGGTGTAAAGTAGTCAAGGTAGATTCTAGGTAGCCTTCAACTTATGGCCAGTCATTTAGCAACCATTCAAAGTTACAACAGACTTCCGAAAAGCTACTTAGAACCCAGTTTTCAAGCTTCTTCAGACACATGAACAAAATTCAGGAACTTGGCAATTTGCTTAACCTTATAACTGACCATAGGAATGTCCCCTGCTAGAGATGCCTCAAGGGTACGAGAGGCATAGGTAGGTCTAGAACAGGCCATGTGTAGGTGCTATATTGAGGCCCTGGGTCAAAGCTAAGTCTTCCCAGACCTCCCCCACCTGCTTAACTATTGTATCAGGGATGAGGGTCATTAAACAAGGTGATCATGTGAGCACCTCAATTTAACAACCTTCATGACTTGTGATCAGAATGGGCAGGTTTTCATTATAATGGTAAGTTGAGGAGAGAATTCCTGCTTTCTAACATATTTACTATCATATCAATGTAAGACTTCTCCAGTAATAATCCTGTACTGATATTACCTAGTAGGATAATGGAATTTCAGAGAATACCAACAATTCTACATGCTACACCTAATCTACCATTGGAAATACATTATAATGTATTTATAATGTATAATGTAATATAATGTGGAATGTGTATATTACATAATACTAGCAAATGGCATGGAACAAAATGGTGTAATTAAATACCTACATTTTTATTTCAGTGGCACAACTTTGATAAATATACATTTATTTATATATTAAAGTTCTATGCCACTCATCTTAGTCTGCAAACTGAATCAACAATAAAATTAATTTATTATTTTTTTTATGTTAAGGTTGTGATGATATGTACAAGGGATTAACCAGTTGTATCTTTTACTCTCCCAAAACTTTTACTTGTTCCAATATGAAAGAATTAGTAATTTCTCACTTGCATCCTATACAAACAAAATTTAAAAATTTTACAACTAAAATTTAAGGCAAACAAGGGGAAGAAAGAAAATGAATGTTAACAAAAATCAATTGATAAATGTAAAGCATTTTCAGTGAGAGTCCAGCAATATATATGACAAATTAAATATTCAAAACTGTATTGATTGACCCATTAGGGCAAGGGATGGAGTACTCAGCCTCCAAATCTAGTGAACTCTTATCTTGGTGCTTGTTATAGGTACATAGATACATATTGGAGATAACTATTGAAGCTACATGTTGCTGTTTCTAATGCTGAGTTCATTCTTGTATGAAAAACAGCTTCTTTTGAGCTTGGTTGCTTTCTTGCAGATGTTTCATTACTCAAACTAGATAACATCATCAGTGCTAGTAAGGAATGGGGTTTGTTTTCAGCTATTTACTAGCAATGATGACGATACCTAGTTTGTCTGCAAGAAAACAACCAAGTTCAGAGGGAACCAAGGATCCTTCATTTCAATCCTGAGCCACAAATATTCTCCTTTATTGAGGCAGTTCTTCTGTTTGGAAGAATTTTGTAGGAAATGCTTTTTAAAGGTGATACCAAAACAGCATGGACAATTTTAATAAGAAATTTCTCACTAATGATTGATAGCCTTTTACACCCTATAACAAATTCTGTGTTAAAATAACATTAATGAGGACAGATATTTGATTGCTTCAGCTACGGCTGGACAACACTTGAAAGCACTAAGGTGTCACTGAAGGAGAAATGGCCTTAGTTAAGGAAGTAGAAGTATAAAATTGCTTTTAAGGAAAACTAATGATAGTTAAATGTGTAATTTTAAGAACTATTATTTTGGATTAGGCTTCTCTAGTAACAAACACAAACAGACATATAGTATATACATTCACAAACAGACACACACAAATTATGAAGAGCAAGATGAAAGGGCAGAACTGAAGATTGTGAGTCACAGAACATAGTCAGGGACTAGTTTTGAAAGAACTAAAATCTCAAGTGTCACATCAAGGCTGAATTAGACTGTATTTATTTATTCATATAGTTATTTAATTATTTATCTAATTTATATAGCTGCCCATTTCACAAACAAGTGACTAAGACCACACTTGGAATACTGCATCCACTTTTGGTCACCATGTTATAAAAAAGATATCGAGCCTCTGGAAAGACTGGAGAAAAGAGCAAGAATGGTGATTAGGGGGCTGGACGCTAAAACATATGAAGAACAGTTGCAGGAATTGGATACATCTAGTCTAGTGAAAAGAAGGATTAGGTTTAGTAGTGATAGTAGTATTCCAATAGTAGTGTTCCAATATTTGAGGGGCTACCACAAAAAAGAGAGAGTCAACCTATTTTTCCAAAGCAAGAAAAGGCAAGAAAAGAATGGATGGAATGGATGGAAACTAATCGAGGAGAGAAGCCATCTGGAACTAAGGAGTAATTTCCTAGCAGTGAGAACAATTAACCAATGGCACGGCTTGACTTCAGAACTTGTGCTTCATTCCTGGAGGCTTTTAAGAAGAGATTGGACAGCTATTTGTCTGGAATGGTATAGAGTTTCCTGCTTGAGTAGAGGGTTGGACTAGAAGACCTCCATAGTTCCTTCCAACTCTATCATTCTGTTACTCTGGGTAGCATGCAACAAGGCTAAAACAATAAATAACTAAAATCCTTATCAATAACAGAAATTAAAGTATTAAAAAGTAGGAAAACAGCTAAAACAAAATTTATTTATCCTAGAGTGCTAAAAGAACAGTCTGATGGCCTTGGTATTATTTTTACCACAATCCTGGAGAATTGATCAAGTGCCAAATGACTAGAGGAAAAAGTACTAGAAGATCTTCCTATCTTCAAAAAGAGGAAAAAAAGGAAGATCCTGGAAACTATTAAGTAGACCAATCAATCTGATTCTGGGAGACATCATAAAGATATTGATATGAAGCACCTTTAAAACAATGCATTATCTTAAGCAGATAGTTAAAACAAACCTTTTCAGTATAACTGTTACTTTTTATTTTTGAGAAAGTACTGGTTTCAAGTATGGCATAACCAACTAGTTGGTCTGCTACCTGAAGTTTCTTAGGATTTTCCTTTTCCTGCCATAAATATACTGATGTGTTGGTTAAGGAAAGATAAACAAAAAGTTGGAAAATAGAAGGGTATTTAGGCAAGTTTGGATGTACCAGGCTTGAAATCCCTTGTTTATTGTAGAAATAAAGTTAAAAAGAACACAATCTTTGAAAGAAATTGTTTTGAGAGAGACATTAGATTCTTAACACCAAATATTTGTTTTCATTTTTGGATTTTATTGGAAATTTTGAGTTTAGTACACACTGATTTAAAATTTGGGAAAGAATGTTTTATTTTTGGTAAGGAAGCTGTGCAATCTTGCTGTAATTCTTTGTCTTTCCGACTGTAGTATGTATGCATATGTGAGTATATAAGAGAAAGAAAAGTATATCTGAATGTTGCCTATAGTTATCATTACTAGCAAGAGAATAAAAGCCAGATCTCCTGGAATTTCAGTTCTGGAGCACTAATGTGTTTTATTCTAGAGAATTTCACAAGATTTTACATTTGGGGAAAAGTGATTCATTTTTAGAAAGTGAAATACTGGGGCATTGTCCTAAATTTTTATTTTCAGTTTTCCTCTCCTGATATTAAGCCTATATGTGTACCAATACTTGTCCCTATTTCCTAACTAGAACCTGGCATATGCCTTTGTGTCAGGCTTTGGGGCTTCTTCCTTCTTAGGCAAATATTCAGGGCCTCCACCATAATTCCAAAATGATAAAAGATTGGAAATAGAACAGACCACACACTTGCTGACAAAGTAACTACATATGCAAAATGGGACTCACACATTCTACTCGCTGTGAACTAAGTAGATACCTCTGTAACTGCCTATCTCTAAACTTTTTCTCAACCTGGATCAGTGTCCTAAATAAAAGATAAGGATAATGGAAAGCTTCTAAGGAGATACCATAGCATGCTATATCTAATTTCATGGCTTAAAGAATAACATTGCAATGTTCAAATCTTCTTAGGATCATTGCCAGAAAAGCAGAAGGGGGAAAGAAAGAATGTTTGAGTTAGTATTACTATCATTTCCTCTGATCTCATTCCAGTGTCTACCCGCTACATAACAAAACCTTTAGTTCTCTTATGACATTCCACAATATATCCTAAAAACACTGTAATACTATCAAGAGTCACACAAAAATTCAGTTTGAAGCAACTGAAGTGGAATTCAGTTTCATTAAATTATAGTCATTGTGAAAATTGAGCTTCCCAAACCCTAAACGAATATATTCATTTCATTGGCTTGGTGTACATTTGTATTCTGTATGCTCTGGTAAACATTCTGCATACAACAACATCAGATCTGGACCATGAAAGTTAAAAACATTCATTTGTTATGGTGGCTTAGGGATTATGTTAATTTTGCTGCTACATATGTCAGTCTGGATTTCTGTTGTTCTAATTAATCAGAAGCAGTACTAGTGATGAGTCTGCTTATAGATACCGAAGCCTTGTTCTCACACATAATATTGATGTGATAAACTACTATCTATCTGAAAAGGCTGTGCACTTTCCTTCACTGTTTTTATTTAAGTAGTGACTAGAGAGTTATCTGACATGGATTCTGGTACTTGGATTTTTGCACAGAACAGCTGGCTGGATTCAGTGGCCTTAATTATCCCTTCCAACATTAGACATCTCATTCTCTAACCAGTCTGAGTTTTCCATCCAAACATACTGAATATATAGTGACTACTTTATGCCTTGCAAAACTTCCAAAGTACTGTAAAGGTAGTAACAAATTACAGCATTGTCTTCCAATTCCAAGCCCCATTGCATCCTGACCAACCATCTTAACAAAAGAAGGAAATAATTTGGCTATTGCTTTGCTATGTTTTCACTTGCTACAATAAACCTCATATAGCGTGTAATCCCATTCCAAGGGAATGTGTTCCTGACATAGTGAACTCTTTAATTTTCATTATAAAAATACATTATTTCAAATAGCTATTAAAAATGTAATCTTAATAGCACTGTCATTTTTTTTTTTCTCAAGCACAATTAATTACATTAATTGCTGAATGCCTGAAGTGAATTGTCATTTTCTTTTAAATGCAATGCTTCATTCAAATCTGGAGGAAAAATGAGGGAAGAACTGAGGAAACAGTATCATGATTATACATGTCTGATTTTAAAACAGAATTATTTTATTCACATTTTAGTATAGTATTGTTTAGACTGTCCAACATTTGTGTTCAAAGCATCCCTTAGGAAGATTATAAACCCTCAAGAATCCATCTTTCTGCATAAAGAAGAAAAGTCACTAATGCATATGAAAAAGAAATTAAACACAAACCATCTAACCCAAAGAACAATTCAGTACCTAGAAAATGGAGATTCTTTCTAATATGGATCAGATATTACCCCAAGAGTTCCAAACGAGGTATTTAAATGCTAAATTGCAAGCATCATTAGAACTTTTTCTTTTGTCCCTTTGAATCAGTGTTAACTCCAATGTTGACAAGTTCCTGAAGTGAGACTTGGGAATGGTTTGCAATTGCCTATTTCCTAGAGCTGACAGAGGGCCTGGCCCTGGCTCAGTGTCATCCAGCTGGCTTTGTGCCCAAACAGGATTAGAACTAACAATGTATTCATTTCCAGGCTGATATTTTAACCACCACAACAAACTGGCTCTCTTAGTTTCTGTGATATTTCACTATACTAGATTTGTGCAATTACAACAAATAAAGAGGTTTTTAACTTTGATGAAAAAGTGAAGAAACCCAAAACTGGTGAGTTGGAGGCTGCATCATCTCTTTATCTTATGAGCTGTTTTTATCACTAGTATAAATGCTGAGAGATCCTCACAGCTGTCCTGTCTGCTTCTTATATTCCCTACAGTTATTTAAATAAACTCTGTGAGACTCTGGATCATGAGACTTTCTCTGTTTAAGAGAAAAAGGTTCTCCTTCCTTCTGCCAAGGATTCACACACAAATGGATTGTGTTTGCAAAGTGCAAAATGGGCATGAGTACGAAATTTATCCCGCCTTGTGCAATAAAAGCAGCCTCAATATAGACATATAAATATCTGTTCAAATACACTACTAAGTTCTTCCGTTTGTTGTGTAATGTTGGCATGGTTCAAAACAAACTAATCCAAATCCATCCAGGATTTAATATTGGAAATAATTTAAAGATCAGACTGAGGATCCATTCCTATCTCAGCTGTTCAGTTATTTTCATTTTAAATCGTACACCGTGTTTTGTTCCTACAGTGTTAATATTTGAATGGGCCTCTTCATGATAAAAGCATATAATTAAATCAAGTATCTTTATTTTATGTCTGTCACTTGTGAGATTGTTTCTCTAACTACTTTTAAAATGTTTTATGCTGATTTCTTTTGTTACTGGTAACCTATGTCTTTATCTTATCAACATCCCTTTCTGTCACATCACCTACCACCTAACTAATGCTTATCTACCAGTTTGGAAATTATTCTGCCTACATATATATTTTGAAACCTCTCTTTCTCTCTCTCTCTCTCTCTCTGTGTGTATGTATGACTTCATGAACTA
>JANHFM010001518.1:158081-172596 GCA_032468115.1 Grayia smithii | reverse complement strand
CCTTTTTCAAATACTAACTAGATCCAATCCTACTTCCAGGTTCAGCTAAAATCTGGTAGGTGTTACCATGTGTAGTTGGAGTTACCTATTGCTTAGTCTGATATTTGACTTATAACTGTAAGCATAGGTTAAAAATATATAACAATATCCATAATAAAATTTCTCAACGCTGAGGAAGAGGAAAATAACAAAGACAACTTACTATAAATTAACTAAACTATAATTAAATCAAGATGGGATCAAGGCCCAAATCCTTTTGGAAGAAGATTTGACCAGTTTTGACCAGTTTTTGGAAGATGGGTGGGAACAAACATATGTCAACTGAGAAGTCATTTCAAAGACCTCTCACTTTCCTAAAAGTGGAAAAAGTTTTTCCTGGGGATATTGAACTGGCCAGATATATAATGAATAATGAATTGAAGCTTAATTAAAAATTAACAATTCTATATATGAATACAGATTATATGAATCAACTTTTCCACATGATGCAGGGTCTTTTAATCAATTTTGTAAGGCATTTAGCAATGACTGTTTTTGTTTAACTCCACCTTATTGTGGTGGAAATGGGTATGTGGAGGGGAAAAAACTTCTTGAGGTTTCATGAATTAGTTAATACAATACTCATACTTGTTAATATAATAATATTGCAAATTCCAAAGCTAAGATTGGCTGCACTAATGTTGTGTGTGCAGATACAAGCATATCACCTTAAACTTTAAAACCCTAACAAATTGACTGAGGCAATGGAACAGTTTTGTTTAACATACTGGGTTCATATAACTAGCAAAATATCTATCTGTTTCAATCTAACAAAGCAGAAAAATATCATTTCTTCTAACAATATTGTACATTGATCCAAGAAAGGAAGGATTGAAAAATAATCTTTTTAAAAAGTTGTTTTCTTTCTTTATTTATTTTATAACAATGATTATGTAATTGACTAGTGGGAAACTGAATTTGTGTGTGCCTCTGTGCCATCAATTGAGTCAGAAAAATAGGCTTTGGGAGATTCAAACTAATCTGTCCATCCTTTAGCCAGTGATATTTCATTAGTGACAGAAACAGTTTCTTGCAATTAGGCCCTTGCAACAAGTAGTTAACCTAAAGGGTCATACCTGATTGTTTCTACTTAGCTTTCATGCTCAGCTGAAGCCTTCCATTTCAAACTCAACAGTTTGATAGAAGTTGTCTCTTCCCTCCCTATCTGCTTTCCTGACAGTGGGAGGCAGATAACTTTTACTAAGAAGAATCTAAATCAGAATTCTCAGTCACATAGCTTTCTATAAACCAGCAATCACAGAAGTATAAAGAAAATCACCATTCAAAAAAGGAACGGCAGAAAAAAACAGAATAATACAAAATGAGATGCTCTCACTGTAGGAGACTGACACAGCATGTTTCTGGAGAAAGTAAAGTTCTGGATACAAAAAGAAATTGTGGCCTTCTAATGCAACTCTATATATGTAAATGAAGAAATCTCCAAGGATTATAAATTTAAGGAATTTAACACTGTTGCTTCCATGATTTCTGTTAAGAATCAGTTTCCCAGTTTTATTTGTCAACCCTAAAGTTGACCTAACTGAAGCCATCTTGGAGCTTCATTGTTGCCACACTGGAGCTGAGGGATACGGATGGGAGATTAGAGATAGCTGGAGTTTTATAGCCAAAATAAAATACTTTCTCTTGGGAACCAAGGACATTCTCACACCTGGCCTGAGGAAGGAGGAGTGATGTCACCAGGCAACCAGATACCACATTGATTGGACCATGTGACTGATTGTTTGGGGTTGAGGGAATACTTTTACTTTTAATTAGGTGAAAACTGTGGGAACTTTGCGTTTGTTTTCACCAGATCTGTGCCAATATGATATATCCAATAAAGCTATTCTTTGAGGAATTTACTTGCCTCGGAGTTTTGCTTGCTATGGATCTATTATTTGGAACCCTGACATTATCTTTATGGCAGAAAGACAAAGTATCTGACCCCCAAATGTTGTTGGATTACAGCTTTTAGCCTGTGCTGGGTGCCCCTCTCCATGCTGAGGCACCTTTCATTCCTAACCTTACTGCTCAGCAACTGAGTGTATTTGCCTTTTTTTTTTTTTGCTCTTTGCTATTCTTTTTTGGATCCATAGTTTATGGTAAACATTTCCTATAAATGGGGCTAAAAAAGCTGCTTTAACTCTATCAGAATCTTCTTTAAACGACTCTGTCTCCATTATGTGATTCTTTCCTATGCTTAAAATTTCAAGAAATTTTAATTGGGGAAGGTAAAAAGCCAACCTATGCTTCTAGTTATTGCTGAAAAAAATCAACTCTTTTCCATACTTTTCTGCTCAAAGCAATATACATAGCTGATAAGGTATAGCATAACCAAAGTGTATAGTCAAATGGGAGAATTACCTTAGGTTATTTCCAAATAAGTAACAGACTAACAGACTTCTAACAGACAATTTTTAAGATGAAGAAATGGTTTGAAAAGTAGAAGAAAAACAACACAAAGTACAATCTAGCCAGCCTAAACTAAGGAATAAAATTTCTAACTCTCAAACCAAATAATGCTGATCTCCCAGACTTATAGATGAAAACTAAACCAATTAGAAATGATTACATGCTATGTTGCTGTCAGAAGAATGAAATATTGATCACTTAAATAAATCTCACTTTTGGGATGAGACTATATAATTGTAGGTAAGACTTTTGTACTCAGAATGCTTTGGGACTCAAGCAATTATGGAATATTATCACTATGATTAGCTAAGGAAGAGAGGTGAAGACTGAAAGCCACTATCTGGACTAGACAAATTAACCTCTTATCACCCTTTTTATAATTCAGGGCAAATAGTAGGATTGTTAATGTAATCGATTACATCATTGTTTCCATATAAAATGCTCAAGTAGGTCAGGGTTATTTTGCATCATAGACCGGATAAACATTTTAGATGTCAATGAATTATTTATACATGATGTCAAATGCTCAAATGACAGCTGAAATAAACAAAGACCCTGAAATTTAAATATCACAGTGGTGGTATCACACTGCATAAAATAATGCTGTGCTAATTTGCATGCTAACACTCAGCATGGTTTTGTAGCAGCACATTATCCGTAGGATTAACAGACTTTTTTTCTATAATGTAGTTTCTAATTGTGCCTCCTAACTGCCTTATAATTAATCTTTAAATAAATGAAGACAATTTTAAATTAAAAATGCTGGTTTTCTCACTTGTGGCTATAATGCCATTCTTCATAGATATCTGACATTTTGATTTTTGAACAATAACTTTGAATGCTTGACAACCATTTACTTAATTATAACATATTATTTAGGTATATAATCCCTTGGTATGACAGCTTCCTATATTCTTCAGCAAAATGATGGTGATTATAATCACATTTTTTGAAGCTAACTGAAAAATCCAAGGAATAAGGATGACACTTGAGATTTACTTTTCTAACATCTCCCCATGCTGATTAACTCTTTCCATAGTTTTAGAGCTGAACAGCATACTGGAGAGCCTCATGCAGCTCTCAAAATCTTGACCTGAAATCCTTCCAAAATTTGAAATAAATTGCACTTTTTAATGCTAGACAAAGGGAAGTAAAATAAAGCAGAAAAGAACTGATTTTAAAGGTTCTCAAAAATTGGTGAAAGAATTGAACAGAGAAGAGATTAAGACCAGAGCTCTATTATTTCAAAGAAACACTATAAACATATTTGAATGGTTTATGATTAAAAGGAATCAATGTGAGCTAAAAGGAACAAAAATTATCTAGAAAAGTGGTCATTCAGAAACTCAACTTTTGAACAGAAAAAAATCCCAGTGAAAAGCAGACATTTTAACACTTTCACTATTCATAACAGTTTATTACATGATTTTCAGTCCTCCTTTTTTGAATTTTAATGAGTAGATCAAAATTGACCTGAAATTCTTTTTGAACACAATATTATTTTGATTTTTTTTCCATAAAACATTTGTTTCCGTGTAGTAATATAATAACACAAAATATATACGGAAATATCTTTTATTACTGCAGTTATGTGGATTTTGAGTTAACACATAATTCAGGCAGGCAGGAAACTTTTACACTGTGAACTATAGCTTTTCAAAACTTACATTTATTCAGACCCCTTTTCACAAACTTTTCAGTTCTAATTTTTTTTTCTATTTACATGAAAGGATTTTACATAGCCAATCTCTGGAATGATACCTTGCCTATAATATATATATAGTTGCTACATTTGAGATGAGAAATTTATTTTCTTCAGCAGTTTAACTTGACTAGAAACATTGACAATTTCCTTTTATTATTGTGTTGTGTTGTATTATATTAATTATATTATTATAAAATTTATATGCCACCTATCTCGCTTATGTATTATATACGGATGAAGTCATTTTTTCGAAGCATTATTTAAACCTGTTTTTCCCATACCGATGTCCTCTGTGTATATAAGTTCCATAATTTTTGTCCAGCACAGAATTGGTATTACCTATGAATTCTGGGAATTATATTACAACACAACTAATGGTTGGGCAATGCTGATATAATTAATAGTGATAATTGTGGCCTTATCTTTAGTCAATATCCAAGCAGAACACTCTAGTTGCCATAAACAGCTCTCTTGGGAATGTTTTCATTCAGATTCCTGCACTGATCAGGGGATTAGAGTTTGTAGCCTAAATGGCCTGTCACAATGTTTCTTTGATTTTTCTGTTCTCTGTTTATTGCATGCTAATTTAAGGCTGGAGCATAAGTAACAATTGTCACAGGAATGGCATCTAAATATAGCTAGTCCTCAACTTATGACCACAATTGAGGCCAAAATTGGGAATTTGCCGCATTTTATGATATTTCTTGCCTTAGTTGTTTAAGTGAATCACTGCAGTTGATAAGTTAGCAACCTGGTTGTTAAGTGAATCTGACTTCCCCATTGACTTTGTTTTGCAAAAGTTGATTACATGATCCCAGGATGCTGCAGTGGTCGTAAGTATGAACCAGTTGCCAAGCATCTGAATTTTGATCATATGATCATTGGGATGCTGCAAAGGTTGTAAATATGAAATACCATATTTTTCGGAGTATAAGATGCACCTTTTCCCCCCCAAAAAAGAGGGTGAAAATCTGGGTGCGTCTTATACTCTGAATGTAGCCCCACCCATCCTTTCAAATGAAGATTTCAGAGGCTGAAAAAAGCCTCCGAAACAGAACTTCAGAAAAAAAGCCTCAGAGGCTTTTTTTCTGAAGCTCTGTTTTGGAGGCTTTCTGAGGGAGAGAAAAAAAGTTTTTTTCTGAAACAGTTTTAGAAGTTTCAGAGGCAGAAAAAAAGGGGTCAAATCCAGCAGGTTCTGACAGGTTCTGAAGAACCAGTAGTGGAAATTTTTATCAGTTCAGAGAACTGGTAGCAGAAATTTTGAGTAGTTCAGAGAACTGGCAAATATCACCTCTGCCAGGCCCCAGAGTGGGGTGGGAATGGAGATTTTGCAATATCGTTCCCCTGGAGTGGGGTGGGAATGGGGATTTTGCAGTATCCTTCCCCTGCCATGCCCACCAAACCACGCCCACCAAGCCACATCCACAGAACTGGTAGTAAAATAAATTGGATTTCACCACTACTCTAAAACCTGTGTTTTCAGAGGTTTCAGAGACTGAAAAAAAAAAAGCAAGGCAAAGAGCTCAAAACCAACGAACCTGTTGCTAAAATTCACCTCTGGGAACAGCTGATTGAGGGTATTCTGGGAGGCTGATCCACAAATCAGCTTTGTTCTTATTTTCCTTCCCAAAAACTAAGGTGCGTCTTATACTCTGAAAAATACAGGTAAGTCATTTTGTCCAGTGCCATTGTAATTTTGAGCAGTTACTAAATGAACTGTTGTGAGTTGAGGGCTACCTGTAAAGGACTCCCTTCTGAAATCTTGGATGAATGAATAGCTGTCCAAAATGCCTATTTGGGGGTTATCCATCCTTTTGCGTACAATGTAGAAATGCAACTCACTCCCTAACTAATGTTTCTTCATAAACCAGAACTGGAAATTTATGCAGGACATTTCTTCCCTTTCATCATCTGATTGTATTGAGAATTATCCATGTCTTAGCTTGATAAAGTATAGCTCCTCTATTCTATCCAACTGTTTTTCTGATGTCCCATAAAAGTCTGGAATCCAGCACTAATTATGCTGTCAAATAATGCCAAATCTGCTTTTAGCAATTCTGGCTCTGTATTTGTTGTATTTTTCTCTACATATGGGACATACACACATACATACACACATGTATACACAAACACAAACACAAATCCACACATCTTTTATGGGTGCAATCTCTGTAAATATGTTTTGACAAGCTATTATCTTATTATGTAAAAGTTTAAAAATAGTCAATAGTCCATCTTTATGATATGCAACACTAAATGAAAAGCATCATTAAAAATAAAGCAGCAACAATAAAAGACAATTATTAAAAGCATTCATCATGCATTTGCAAAATTATATCAACACTGAGAATGAAGAATGCATTATTAATTATTGTAAGAATTAATTATAAAGGAGTGAAAAATAAGTCAGGGGAAATGGAGCTACAAGAAGACTCGATATTTACAAAAGAAAAAAAAAGGAGCCGTTGCCTTTTTAAAACATCCTTTTCAAAAATCAGATGGGTGCAGTCAGTAGATTTGATATGATCCAAATCTAACCTCTAAGCCATGAAAAAAAAATGAAATCCCTCCCTCTGCCATGATAGTAAGTAATTAGGCCTTGGAATGAATGCTGTGGAAACATTTGCTTAAGTAGAGACGCTTTTTCATAATTGCTATTGTCTTGAATTATACAGGGGGAAAAAAACAACAAAAAGGCAAAGGATTGCTTCAGTTGATAAGCATTTCTCTTTCACAGTTACTTTTTTTTTTGTTCTCTGTTGTGCAGCCTGCATGGACAAAATACTGGCTTTTCTGTCAGTAAACACAAATTAAAATAAAGTACTTTCCCCTCCAGTTCCTGCCAGGATAGTGCTGCAGATGTAGCTTGATCAGTCTTGTCAAGGCTGAAAAGACAATTTCTGCTTCATTCCCAAATACAACCCACAATGAATCAATGATCAAAGGAGTACCAGCTAGAGTAATTTTAGGGAATGGGCCCTTTGTTAGTCCCTGAAATATTTTATTTTGCATTTTTCATATATGATACGAAGGGAATCTGGCTTAGCTAAGAAATGTATATTCAACAACAACAGCAACACTAGGAACTATCTACTCTAGGTGCCTGAAATATGCATATCCATGGCTTTGGAATCTGGTACTGATTGCATCCCCAGATTTCTGTAGTATATATTAAAAATGTATGGGTACAGTAGCAGTGAATTGGCCCTTGCAAAAACAAATGGAGGCATTCAAATATCTACCTTATGGCCACCAAGAGAGTACAAGCTAGTATTCTATACTCAAGATCAGAAAGAGAATATTTACCAAGTTTCCCTGAAAATAAGTGGTTTTATTTTTTGGGAGGTCTTATTATTTTGGGGCATGTGGAGCAAGAGAGGGCTCCTCTTGCCATCTTACCTGATTTCCAGCTCTGTCTCCCTAACCCTAACCAGAGAAAATGGTGGGGACCAGTTGGACATGTGTTTAAATATTTTCGGAGAGGGTTTATTTTCAGGGTGAGGCTTATTTTAGCACATGCACTCAAAAGTCTAATTGGGCTTATTATCAGGGCTGTCTTATTTTCAGGAAAACAAGGTACATTTACTAAGTCCTCACTTCTGGTTCTTCAGTCATCTTTCATTCTATTAAATCTGATTTAAGTAGAGCAGATTGTTTTCTTAATTTTCATAAAACATATTACTACCTATTCATAGTGTTTTTAAGAGTCTATACTTACAAGAATGCAGTGATCTAAAACACAATTCTGCATTCTAAACTTTAATGCTTATCAACAGATTAAAAAGAATAATATGTCATAACTAGTAACAATTAAGCAAGGAATGTGTGTGCATATTATTTTTAATTTCTAATTACGGACGCTGAAGACAAGACTCTTTGTAATTATTACATCAGTGGTTTTGCACAGATGAATACTGGCACCATGATAGCTTACAAGGATCAAAAATATCACAGTCCTGTAGAAAATTTTTTGTTTATATAAAATAGCTAATATTAATAAAATAAAACCTGTTATTTGTGGGAGTTACTTATGGTTACTTATATAAACACTTCCATTGAAAGAACAAAGTCAATTATTATGCTGTTACTTAATTAACAAATAGGTCATGATTTTATTGAACTACTTACTAAAAAAGATTATTCCTCTGTGGAGTATACTTTCCATGGTAACATATTTTATTCTGAAACATTTGTGCTAATGCTTTCTACATTGCTTTTTCCATTTTGTGTTTCTATAGCATTTTTTCTTGATTTGTCAAAGTACGTCACAAGCTTTATCACTGTAATAATTTATAACAACTTTTTCAAAACCAGTTACTTCCAGATGTGATGGACTTGAAATCTCATAACTTAGCCAGTTTGACTGGTGATCATGATGGTTGGGAATTATTGGAGTAAATGTATCTGGGGAGCACTGGACAAAGGAAAAGTGCTTTATAAAACTTTCTTACAGTCAAATTATTTTATTATCCCTATATTGCACATAAATGTGAAAGAAGTAGTTAATACAAATGAATAAAATATCAAGTTTAATACTCAGTGCCTCATTTTTTCCCCAAAACTTAAGTTGGAAAGAAACTTTGGAGAGTTATCATTGGACAGTATTTCTCTTCTCTTTCTATCTTTCTCTTTCTATCTATCTATCTATCTATCTATCTATCTATCTATCTATCTATCTATCTATCTATCTATCTATCATCTCCATCCATCCCTAACCCATCTACTTATCCATCCATCCATCCATCCATCCATCCATCCATCCATCCATCCATCCATCCATCCATCCCTTATTTATTTATCTAGCCTGCATCCTTTAGCCTGGCTGCAGTAAAAGATCTACCTACCTACCTACCTACTGTACCTACCTATCTATTGGTTAGAATTCCACAGAGATTTATTGCAGGTATTTTAGGACACTTCTGACAGGGGAATCTATTGCTGGTTTCTGCAATTAAAAGTATCCCAATATTGATGGCTTTATTGAATTTACAAGATGAAACTTTCAAACAGCCTTTGAAACTTTTGATACTGTTTGTTCATTGCTTTTCTTGACAGCTGGCTGTGTTCATTGATTGGGATGATGGTCATAGGAGTCAGCCTCCTCTGTGTGAGTATGACAACACATTGCATAACCCAAAAATGGAGAAATCAAGAAAAAGTTTTAATTCCAGCTTAATATCTGCCAACATTGTTGCAGGTAGCAGAGGAATTTCAAAGCGGATATGGAGGTGGCAGCCTGCATCCTAACAGAATTTTATGAGAAAAAATATATACTAGTAAACAATGGCAAAACATGGGAAAATTGAAAAGTGAAGGAAAAAAATTCCTCCCACTCTTTCACCCATTTCTTGTGTGATGTTCCCATCCTATTCTACCAGTTTCTTCTCTGGACCTTCATGGTTCTAGTCTAGTGAACTCCTCCAAATTAACTAAAATCTAACCTGGTTAGGACATAACCCTAGCTAAGCAATAATGTTTTATTCTGCTTAGTGTCTTATGCAAATCTACTCATTATAGTTTAGAAACCATGATTTATTGTGTACTCCAGTTAGTTTTATTAAATCATGAGTAAACAAATCATATCTTGGTGTAATATGCCAGGAGATCCTCATGACTGATAGAAAAGTGCACTTTGAGGGCTTTCTAAAAGGTTTTAAGGGTTGGAGCTGACTTTACCTCATTCTGTCTAATGACTGAATGTTGCATCAATATTTCTGCTGCCAGGGTTCCGACTGACGAACCCAAGCAAGCAAGCACTGTTGAGACGATCCAATCTCTTAATGCAAAACTTTATTGAGTACATCATTTCAGCACAGATTGAAACCAAAACCAGCTCTACTTCATTCCGACGGTTTTAGCATAGTTAAAGAATAGTTTCTTCCCTCCCCCATTAGTGCAGGTCTGGTTAAATGACCTTGGTTTCCACAGGACAATTTCTTCTTGTCGCCTGGAACTGGCATTCCAAACCTAGTCTTCCCTCCTCCCTGGTTCTGTGGCAAGCTGAGAAGCGAAAATGGCTGAAACAGCATAATCACACTTTGAACTTCACAGTTGGTCCCCCCTAGCATGTGGAGGGTACCTAGAAAATAGTAAACACGTATCAATTATATCAGGGCTCCCCAAATCCACTAAGAAGGGGGCTGGGGTTTGGGGGGATACTTTTCATGGAATCTGCTTATGAATTGGTCTGCCTTTATATTCTGAGTTTTAACCCACCGTGTTTCTGACATTGGGTAACCCTTCCATTGTACTATGTACTAGAGGTTTCCCTTATATAGCATGGAATCCAATATTCATCTAACTTCATAATGCTTGTTACCCCCCACTATGATGGGACCTGGAGCCTCTTTTGCTACTGGCCATAGCCTGGATCTCACTGGTTTAAGCAGACTACAATGAAATACTGGGTGCACTTTTCTCAATATCTGGGGTAGTTTGAATTCCACTGTGACTGGGTTTATGACTTTCACAATAGAGAAAGGCCCTGTGTATTTTGGTCCTAGCTTTTTACAGGGTAGTCTTAACTTTAGATACTTTGTAGACAGATACATTTTGTCCCCTCTATGGTATGCGCCCTGGGACGATCACTTTTTATCTGCCTGGACTTTCTGACTCTTTGTCTAATGCATTCTTCACATTTCCCCAGGCATTTTGGAGGGAACCTACCTATTCAGTCAAGCTTACTGACAAAGGGGGTTCCCTAGGGTATTCTGGCATGGGCACAAATTCTACCCCCGTTGCTACCTTAAAAGGGGTAAAGCCCCTACTACTATGTACGGCATTATTGTAGGCCATTTCAGCAAATAGCAGGATTTCTGCCCAGTTAGATTGCTGATAGTTGACATAGTAACGCAGGTATTGTTCCACCATTGCATTAGCATGTTCTGCAGTGCTCAGATGAAAAACTGAACTAAGTCCCTGGGAAAACCCTATCAGCTTGATGAACTCCCTCCAAAATTTGGCTGTGAATTGGACCCCCTGGTCCAAAATGATTCTCTTCGGCACCCCATGTAGCCAGTAGATGTGCTGCATGAACATCTTAGTCAATTTCTGGACTGACGGGAGGCTTGGGCAAGCTATGAAATGACCCCCTACCAATGAGCCATCCACTTGCTCAAACTTCATAGGGTGGTATAGTCTCACTCATAACCCCAGCTTCTGCACTGTCTGCAAGCTGATTAAGCATCAGATGCACCCTGAATCTATGAGAGCTTTCACCTCTCCCTTGGTTCCCAATTTAGGTGCTATGATTCTCATGTGGACTGACAAGGGGATGATGTTCCACTTACCATTGGGTCATGGTCCCCTTCACTGTTGCTCTCATAGAAGTTAAGCTGCTGCTCTTCCTTGGTCTAAATTCCCTCCCGTTCACTGCTAGGGGAAAGACCTCCATGACCTGGTGTGCCACATGCAATTTCTCTCATCCCTTCTTTTGAGGTTTCTTTTGCTGGGGCAGGGTGGGGCTTTTGAAGCCACCTTGGGGACGGTTGCTAGGGCCACATCGGAAGCACAAGCCGGATTTGTGACTTGGAACCTCCAGGGGGCTGGTGTTCATAGTCTCCTTCCCAATGGGTGTCACTTCTGGCTCTTTTTTGGCCAGTTTTCACTCCCCCATGCCTCTTGTATTCCTTTATATTGAGCTCCACCACTGTCGTCAGTCGATGCCAGTCACGGATCCAGTTGTGTATTCCCCAGGGAAAGCAGGTGTGGTACAGCTCCTGATTCAAGCCATCTCTAAAATGGTAGACTAGCAGCTGCTCCAGCCAGTGCCTCAGTTTCCCTGCAATTCTCCAGAACTCATGAATGTACTCCGTTACCTATTGTTTCGCTTGCATCTCCTATTCTGCCAGTCTGACTTGGGTGTCATCCTCAAATTTGGCTCTGATCTCCACCAGAAAAGCATCAGCATTCCCTAATTCTGGCACCCCTTTGTTTTGGAGCTCCATCACCCAATCTGCTCCACTCCCCTCAAGATTAGCGACAATGGCATTTACCATTGATACCTTGTCCGGGTAGGCCAGGGTCTAGGTGTGCTTACACCTGGTTTAGGAAGAAAGTTTATTCTTTCTAGGGGAAATCAACAGGAACTCGGCTTTGGCTGCCTTCGGTGCCCTGCTCCACCAGAATTCTTCCTCTGCCTGGTAGAGTTCCCCAGTTGCTATGGCCTCATCCTGCACTACCTGTCACTTGACTTTCTCTATTTGGGCTTTCGGGTGGGTCGCCATCACCTGGGTTCCAAAATCTGCCTGGGCTGACCCCCAGGACTTCCTTTGCTGCTGGCTCTCCTTTGCATTTAATCTCTGCGATCTTCCCTGAGTCTTTGCACTCTTTCAGAAATGACTGCACAGGCTGCTGAGGCTCAGGACCCCCAAATTTTGATTTGTTAGTTGGATTTTGGCAGAACTAGTTTAATGTCAAGGTTCCAACTGACCAACCTGTTGGAGATTGATCCAAGTATTGGGTTAGAGTAATATATAGAACTATTGCTTTAAAGATTTTGTATTCTGTTGCTTTAATCATATGTATGATAATTGACTGAGCTTTGCTCAAGTAACTATATAAGGAGTCAAGAAACTCAGTTAGAAACCTTCCGTGATTGTGAACCTTCTGTGATTGACGACTGACTTCTGTGATCGAGAAATTCCTGAGACTGCTGACAACTGCTAATACTGATGATTGTTATCAGAGAACTGTAAGATAACTAAGTTTATTTGCTACATTTGTTTTGAGAAGAGAAGAACTTTAGTTTTGCAACTTAAAAGTAAAGACTGTTTATTTTTCTACAGCAGAGTTTGACTTTTTGTTTGTTAACCAGCAATATATCTTTTTGCTATCCGGCTGTTGTACTACTTTGCTCGAGGGTAAACTTTTTATACCCCAACACACCCCTCTGACCGTGAAGTCTGTAAATATGCTGCACAAATAGCTTAGCCAAAGTATGGGCTGATGGGATCTTTGAGCAAAGGATAAAGTGGACTTCTTTTGAGAACAAGTCAGTAACTACCAGAATTATGGTGTTCCCAGCACTCTCAGGCAGTTTCACTATAAAGTCCATAGAGATCTCTTTCCAAGGGACATGGGGATTTGCCACTGGTTGCAGTAGTTCCATGGGTTTTCCTGGTTGTCTTTTGGCTGACGCACACACTGAGAAACTGGCTACACAGCTTTCAATGTCCTTTTTGAGAGATGGCCACCTGAATTGTCATTTGACCAAGTGTAGGGTCTTTATAAAACTGAAATTCCCTGTGGCTTTTGAGTCATGGTAAGTTTGTAAAATCAACTCCCGCAGGGGGACAGGGACATACAATTTTGTCCCTGCCCAGGCTAGCCTGTCCCTGGAAATGCATTGTTCTTTATGGGCTGCTAGCCATTTGTCATCTTTTAAGGCAGCTTTATCTACCACTTTGCAAGGAATGTCCAGTTTGACTTTTTCTCAGTTCTTTGTGATTACTATTGCTGTTAATTGGTTAGAAGGGATGACTGGTCAGATGATTTCAGATCTAGGCACTGTTGCATTGTGACAGTCGGGATAGGGCATCTGCTAGGATGTTCTGTCCCCCTGGGATATAGCACAGAGTGAAGTTTAAATGATTGAAATACTATGCCCAATGTGCTTGCTTGGGGGATAGTTCCATGGGTTTTCTTTAAAGCTTTTAGGTCCACACTTCAAATGGATGTTTAGATCTTTCCAGGAAATGTTGCCAAGTTAGCAATGCAATCGAACTGCATAGGTTTCCCACTCCCAGACTGCCCACCTTCATTCTGTGTCTGTTAATTTTTTGGAAGTGTAAGCACAGGGCTAAAGGGTTCCCTGGGTGGTTTCTTGCAGCAGCACAGCCTCAACAGCCATGGCACTAGCATCTGCCTGGGTTACAAAGGGGGCATCTGGGTTTAGGTGTTCCAGCACAGGTTCCACTGCAAACAGTTGCTTGAGTTTTTCGAATGCCGCTTGGCATTCCATACTCCATTAGGTTTGGGTTTTCCCTCCCTCTTCATTTTCAGAAGGCTTGTAATGGGTAGGGTGATTTAGGCAAAAGCGGGAATAAATTGGTGGTAAAAATTTGCGAATCCCAAGAAACTTTGCAGTTGCTTCCTCGTGCAAGGGTGAGGGGCATTCCAGGACTGCCCTGACTTTTTCTGAGTCCATTTCCACCCATTCCTGTGAGATTTGGTATCCCAAGTATTCAATTTTGTCTTTATGGAACTCACACTTTGAAGGTTTAAGTTTATACTCTGTGCCCACAATTTTTTTAACACGGTTTGTATGAGCTGAACATACAAAGGACCCAGATTGTTGGGGCAATAAGCTGACTTTGTAATAATGCCGCTGGGGGGGGGGGCAAAAGCCCTAATAAGCAG
>JANHFM010001518.1:123927-134048 GCA_032468115.1 Grayia smithii | reverse complement strand
CATATGCTATTTGCAACTTTTTAGTCCCATATTTGTTTTGAGTATACTCAATCCACCTTCTCCAGTCCAAATAATATCTTTCTTGTGTACAGTTCTTCAAATATGCTGAAATTTTTGCCATCTCTGCTATATTTATTACTTTAAGTGTCCAATCTTCAATAGATGGCAAATCTTTCTTCCAATTCTGCGCCACCAATAGTTAGTTTAGTTTAGTTTAGTTTAGCTTAGCTTAGTTCAGTTTATTGTCATTACACATGGTACAATGAAATTAAATGCTGTCTTCAGTGCACTTTAAAACTATAAAGATAAAAACACAAACATACATCCTTTACATTCTATATAATTGAAATTGAAAACCCAATATTGCATTATTCTACATAATTCATATGAATTATATTTACATGTTTGACATGAGTGTGTGTATGTGTAGGGGACAAAATCTTCCAGTGAATTATGAAGAGGAAAAAAATGAAATCAGTTCACAGCAGAGGATAGAGCAGCCTCAGAAACCAAAACAAGGACCACACTACCATCATCCTATCAGCAGACAAAGGCACTACAGTGCTTTCAAAGACACCTCCACACAAGCAGTCAACACCCAGATGAATAGACATTAACATTATGATTAACATCAGACCAATAATCAAGAAATAAACAATACCCCAATCAAGAAGCTGCCAAACAAGCTAACAGTAAATATCTCAACCAAAGAACCATCAAGATCACCCCCATCAACAGTGACAGTACAAACCACTAGAATATAAATAGAGAACAAATCCCACTCCCTGCTAGCACTGATTATGTTACCTAGCTTGGGTAATGAAACATTGGCAATAAAACAACCAAGCTCAGAGAACACCAAGGACCTCCTATATTTTAACCCTGAGCTACAAATATTCTCCTTTATCAAGAAAGACAATTTCATTTGTTGTATATTTGCTTTACATGACACCAAAGACATCGGAAACCAACTTTCATGATGCAATTTTCTACCACATACCAAACAAATATTGTTATTTGAAGTTGCAACACAGTATATTGTGTCTATTAACTTCAGGAACAACAGAAAAGGCATCAAATCACAAATGTGCTTTGAAAGACTACAAAGTGCTTCAATCACCTAATCTGATTTGCAGCTTTGAAAGAGATTCCTGCTTCAACTGGCAAAATCTACTTTAAACAGGTGATTTGATTGAAGCCTTGTCAAACTGAAGTCCTCTTTCAAAGCTCTGCCCAGCCCTAAGAGATACGTTGTGACCTCTCTATTGCTCTAGGACTGTTCATAAGAAGATTCAGTATGAAGAAAAAGAAAAATACTGTGATTTTATACTACATTGTCAGTTATATATAATATATATCAACTCATGATTTAAGCATGCGGGTGTCTTCTTGTATCCAAAAATAGGGATAGATGATCATTTTGTTAGCAGTATGTATTTTGGTCTCCACAGTTTTAGATCAGTTTCCAATATTCCATTCTTAAGTAAGGGAATTGAGAAAGCTCCAGATACATTTCAGTGAGGTTTAACTGGATGCAGCTTCTGTTGCAGTTCCATCTGAGATTCTCATTCTGTCATCTTTGACCCTGCCACAATTTTATGACTTTTGGGGCCTTACATAAAATAAAAATTGGAACATCCAGTGAGATTAAAAAGCCATGGGAATCACAGCATAAAAACTCTGAACACATACCATCAAAAACAATCAAAATTTCCACCAGGAAATAATGGTGGTCTGCCCCATGGCCTGGACATGGGAGGTTTCAGTGTCCCTGAGTTTCACCTACAGCTATTGAATGCTAGTCTAGTCTATAATCAATGGATGAGAAAGACAGCCTAGCATGATTACCAATACCTGCTTGGTAACTGGGAGAGGTTAAAAAATTGTCCAATTGTGTCTGATTCTAATGGACAGTGCTCATTTCTGTTTCTTAGCTAAGAGGGCAAGCATTGTCTGAAGACCTTTTCAAAGTCATGTGACTGGCATGACTATATGCCGAGGTGCAGAGAATGTTGTTACCTTCCCACTGAAGTGGTACCTATTTATCTACTTGCATTTGTATGCTTTCTAACTGTAGATTGGCAATATTGGGGGGCAGAAATGAGGCTCATCCTGTCACATGGTACTCAGGTCTCAAACTGCCAACCTTTTGGTCAACAAGCCCAGTGCCTTCTCTACTAGGCCACCCTGCCTCCATAATTGAGAGAGGTGATCCCTTAGTAAAATGTGCCTAGCTGCATTTCAGGTATGGCATCAGATAAGACTTCAAGGCATAAAAAAAAAACACCAACAGGATGGGCTTTATTATCCAGGAAACTCTGGAGACTACCAAGGCACTGTTCCACAGATAATCAGATGTGAAACCCTATTTGTAAAGTCAGTCAAGACTGAGCCATTGAGGATTTTGGAGGTCCCTATATTTTCCATCATTAATTCTAAATTGGATTACACTATGCCAGTTGATGCACAATCTAAAAGTTCCTGTCCTGATAGCTCTTGCTCTTTAAGCATATGGCAGGTATGATCAGGAGAGCCTTCATACCAATTTGTGTGTGTACATACATTTGTATAAATTTATGTAAATATGCTACCTAACTCCCAGCACAATCTATATTACTAAATAATAAGGTTGCTGTCCATAGCATGCCTGACTCCTCTTCCAGGCAATGGGCCCAAGATGTTAGTTGCTAGTATGGGTATATGAGATATGGGGAAAATAATTTTTTATAGCAGCTCAACTGCTTTCTTTTGTCTCCCAAACCTCTCAGAAATAGGGGAGTGTACTGTAAGTAGATTGTCTCTGAATATCTTAAAAGATGGGCAACACTGGTTGGAATGGTAGTTACTTCAGGTACCTCAGATATTGTCAGAGACTACTTTAGTTGCTTTGGTGGATGAACTACATTGGGAACATGTTAGGGGAACTATGACTCTGCTTTTAGAGACCTCCAGGTGCCTTTTGATATCAATGACCAAGACATGCTTGGACTTTGGGTGGGCTGTTTTACAATAGTTCTTATTGAAAAGCCATGTCTTTCAATAAGAATTATTCTTGAGCCCAGAGTTCTATTTTGTTCTTCACATTGCTTCATGTCTACATGAAACTGTGAGGGGGCGGGGGAGGTCAGTCCAGTGAGGTACTATTAGTATGCTGATGACTCTCAAAATTGCTGTTCTGTATTCATCAAGCTCAAGAAGCAATCAGTACCTTTGAACATTGCCTAATTTCACTAATGGGCTGGATAAGGAGAGCAATCTGAAATTAAATCCAGACAGGGTGGAAAGCCTGTTGGTAAGGGGGAAAAAAACCATTTCTGCGAGATTAAGTTCAAAGTGATGACGGGCTGAGACTGCACTTCACCAAAAAGAGCAAGTTCAGTTTTAGGAAAGCTCTTTGACCCCCATTCACCTTCCACCATCAGTTTTCAATAAATGTACAAGTACTGACTGCACACCTACAGCTAATGCACAATTGTGAACTCTTTTTGAATTGGCACTACTTGGTAATTATTACCCATACCTTGGTTTCATAATCTCTACTGACTGCTGGAGTACATTCTGTATGGGGCTATTCTTGAACAATGATGAGATATTGCAACTAGTGCAAAATGCAGCAACAAATCACATGGACAATGAGAAAAAGAGAAATGAAGGATACTATTGAATGTCAGAGGTTCAAAGCAATATATCTGGACTAATGATAGACTTGTCCTATTAGTGTAGAAGTTAACATAATAAATTCAGAATGGAACAGAAACTTAAAATGTTAGCGATGGATTCCTGAAGTAGGAAGGATTGGACTAGATGATCTGTAAAGATACTTCTGACCTTAAGTATTATGGAAACAAACAACAACAAAGGTAAGATAGGTAGGGAAACATTGAATAGTTAGTAAGTGCTGATCACTCTGTAACATTTACCTGGGAAAGTTGAAAACTAGATTTTTGGAGAGTATAAAGGGCTAGAAAAAAGGAACAGTTGGCAGAAATCATTTCCCTATCTCTGAGCAGAATATCCCTCAGCTTATTCCTTGGTTGATGGAAGGGGCAAAGCTTTAATTAAATCCTTTATATCTGTATTCCAAACCTAATATTTCTGATTTGCCATGTGGTAGCACTGCTGACACTAGTATGCAGAAGAGCCATTGTTGGATTGTACTAGAATTACAGTGTCTACCTGAATAGATTCTGCTATGTCTATTTGTACAGATTCTGCTATGTATACCAAATTATCAGATTTTCTACCATTATACTATATGTACCAAAACAAACAAACTTCTACCAGCATCTGTAGGCACAACTTTGTCAGGTGAGAATATGTTAGTATTTGTCAATGTTCCCCAGTAGAAATAAATAGTAGGAATGCTATTATCTCCTCAACAAGTTCCACTAATAACACTAATGGCCTCTTTGCAAACCACTAAAAACACTAACAGATTGGTAAATCCAAAACAGCCATTTAGGAATTAGTCTATTTTGAACAGATTTCACAAAGCTCTGTGAGTTATTAAAACACTGGTAATTAAGACTAAGTACAGAATGGACCACAGTGCTTGGAGGAAGGCACTAGATTTTAATGATACACCTGTCATGTCACCAATTGGTAATCAGGTAATTTATCAACTTACTCTTTGAGAAGCAAGCTGGAAAACATACAAATAAGGCTGGTAAGAATAAGCAGAGAAGAGGAAGTATTGTGAAATGAAGCAAAACTCAAAAAACCATGTGGTGGGATACCAATAGTGAAACATCTTATATATAATTACAGTTATGTCTTCAAATTATTTAGACAGCCATTCTCTGCCATCCATTTTTCCTTGTAACAAAAGGAGTTTTATTCCAGAAGGGTAACAAAGTCAGCTTTAAGGAATAAAAAAAAGAAGTCTGAGGGGAGATGTGGAGGTGATCAAAGAAACGTTTCTTCAAAATATACATGCATACAATTAAATGGCCAAAAGAGAGAGAGAGAGAAATCAGTATAATAGGTCTATCTTCCTACATTTCAAGAACAGCAAAGAAACAAATTCTGTTTTCCATTTAGCACTTTTTTTTTTTTGAATTCCATTAAAGGTGTTAAATGAACAGAACAGCTCTAGGCTAAGACGACAGGAAAATAAATGGAAATGTCTATTTTATATAAAAAAGTGGTGGTAGCTGCTGTATTTTTTAATTGAGCATTTTATTCTACAGTTACACCATTGCAAACTATTGCATATATAACTTCCTCCAAAAACATTCCATCTTATTTCCATTTAAGTTTTATATCCTTGAACTCTTTCCACAGATTATTACAGATAATGTAATAATATTAGAGCATGTTGTAAAATGAGCTTGATATTGCAAAATCAGGCAGGGGGTTTGTCTTGTTTTCCAGCCAATCATAATTATACCAGCAGAGGCCATTATCACTGTCTCTGGAACTATCACACAGAATATGGTAACATATCTGATGGGCGGCTCTCATCAATTATTTTGGAGCTCAGTCTTAGCCTAGCCAACTGATCACTGAGTGGGGTATGCATGAGGATAAATGTATGGATTATGTAAATATATGAATGAATTACAGCCAGTTTGGCCTAGCAATTAAAGCACCAAAGTAGAAACCAGGAGACCGTGAGTTCTACTTCTGCCTTAGGGACAAAGCCAGCTGGGTGACATTGTAGTGGTCATTTTCTCTCAGCTCTAAGAAGCAGACAATGGCAAACCACTTCTGAAAATCTAGCCAATAAAACTGCAGAAATTTGTCCAGGTAATCTCTAACCTGAAGTACACACACACAAATACACATATATACAAAGCCAGTCAGGCAGCTTTCATGCTAAGGTGGGACTAAAATTCACTGTCTCTGGGTTTCTAGGACAGCACCTTAAGTACTAGGCCAAATAATACTAACCAAAGTTTTATACATGTATTTATATTTGTGCGTGTTTGTGAGTGTGTAAAGCTTTCAGTCCAGGAAGTGAATAATAAAAGTTCTAAACCTGAATTTGTTTTCATGTAATGTTTCACATAATTTTAAAGATGTTTTCTGGCTGTCAGTGAGATATAATTGGCACAGTTGGCAGCATCTGTTAGAAGAAATATGTTTCAGAAGATAATAGGAACATGGGATATCCCTGCAGCATCCCCCCACCCCAGCCCTGCTATGCTGCCTCATTATGAGTGAAGTTGTTTCTGGGAGGAATGAATGAAGAACACCAAAAATGTATGCCAAGAATATGTATTTCCAGCATTACCCAAGGCATGAAGGCCATTTCTATCTAAAGGAGATAAGGACCTATATTGGGCAGAAGTGATATAGGAAGATGTTAGAGGCAGATGATCATTTTAGTGATAATGCAAAGGCATCAATTCATTCCATGTGGAAGACACAATGTAAACCATTCCTGTATTAAAAAAAAAACAAAGGAAGGAAAACATAAAGTGATTGATGATACCTATATGGTTACTAAAAGTTGAAAATGACTTGATAGCACATAATCAACATCCCTGCAAACAAGGGATTTTTGGACAGATCAAACAAATTCTTTAAAGGGCATTGTGAACATGAAAACATTACAGTGAGCAAAGAAAATATATGTGTTACTGATTTCTATGTGGAAAATTAGGGACTGGTAGACTGGTAGAGACTGTTATGCAAAAAGCTATGCTGCAAACTTCCCTATTAACAGTGAAGAGACCCACTCCTTGCTGGTTCATCAGAAGGCAGTAAGAAGAAGCATCAGAAAAATCTTCACTTTAAATAATTGGGATAAATTGAAAATAGTTTAATTTCTGGAATTCTTGTAACCCCATTCCATCCGTCTTAGTAAATCTTGCTAAAGAGAACCCTGTGAAATATGTGCAAGAAAAGAATCACTTTTGGTCTATGTAACTACTGAAGAGCCAGAGAGAGCCAATCTAAAAGAAGTAGAACAATTGTCTGGGGAAAAAACATACTGAGAAGCACATAAACCAGCCTTGAAGGAGAAACCGGTAGTTATGTTACATATTTTTGTTTGCAAGCTGCTCAGGAGGGAGAGAGATGAAAAATGAGCAAGAGAAAAACAAGTAACAATTTGCTGAAGCAGACATGTTTGCAGCATAGCCAGTGTAGGAAGCTGAACAGTTATATCAGAAACCACACTGGGCATTAGATTCCATAGAAAACAAATAAACAGCAATTAAATATCTGTAAAGACAAAATCAGAAGCTGTTGATAAAAGTAGGCAAATGGGATAATGAAGGGAAAAATGCTTTAAAAAGAATTGGTAAAGGAATTGAGTACAATAAGTTCTGTAAAAGATTTGATTATCAATAGAGAAAACACCAGATGAGCATCCTTGGAGGCAATTCATAACTGCTGTTGTAAAACAGTTTCTCCATATGAACCACAGATAATTGCTAAAACAGTAAACCTGATAAATTACCTAGAATAGATTTGAAAAATACAGTAAATAGCCCAAAGTGTCATCTTAGCCTTTCAGGAAGTAAGAACAGCAATTCCTTATACCATACCAAGGATGGAGAATTTAGTTTCTGTTAGAGATGTGATGTAAAATTGCTTTCCAATAAGAAAAAGAAAAAGGGGTCATCTGATATGAATATAGGCATGCAACCTCATAAGACTATAGAGATTTGATGGATAAGCAGACTTAATAATGCCTTTATGCTCATCAGTCCCACATATTGAAGGGATAGGATGAGACATGGAATCCCTGAGACTACTGGCCACAGTATTTGCTTCAGCATATTGAAAATATTAGGGACTGGGGCAGATTGTTGGGATGTTTTTTAAGTGGATATATCTAGTAAATCTTCAATTCGGACTAGGTAGAGAAGAAATATAAAAGGAGAAAAACTCTGCATAGAAAGTCCAAAGGACAAACAAAACATGGATTTTTAGAAGGAAAAGAATTCCAAAGAGGAAAGAGTGTGGGAGAGTCACAAATATAGAGGAGACAGAAAACTAAGGAGTAAGTTACGGAAATTGTTTAAACTATTTGGGGTAGATATCAGTACTATTCTACTAATGGAGAACAATAAGGAAAAGATAGTTTGTACAAGCTCAAGAATTACTGGACAAAGGGAAAAAGGCAGAACTCATAAGGCAGAACTCATAAGGCAGTCCCATTATTGAACCAAGGTTCTCAAAGTAAAATGCAAGAAAAATAAAAATAGAATAAGAGAATAAAGAGTTGAAATGGATCTTATGGGAATGGAAATATTGCATAAACACATGTACATGCACACATATGAAAATATGTGAGTTTCAATCATACCAACTTGGTTAGTTAAAAAAGAAAGATTCTCAGGGCCATGGTTAGCCAAAAGTACACTTTACTAAAGCCAAGTGCTTAAAGGAGAAGCAAAGCTGGATCCCTTGCCTTTGCAGGCTGGATGGTTCTGAATTCCCTAGCGTGATCTTGGAATGGGCAGTGGCTCTTACAAGATGGCCCGATGCATAGTTTGTGTACATACAAACACAAATATTAATAAATATCTAATGCTGAATTAAAAAACCCACGCACGTGGCAACATATAATGAATTTGTTGAATATACCAGACAGAATAATTTTACAGAAAAATAGTGTGCGATAGTGATGACATGCTAAGACTAAAACTGATACTGAATCAGACAAATTAGCCAGATTTTCATTTGGACTAATTTTTAAAATATTTAGAAGAAAAAATAGGAAAGACTGGAGGTTTTAGAGGGACAGCATAACTACTGTACATAGTAATCAGAACAAGTAGAAAATAATGAACAATTTGGGGAATAAAATGTTCCAAAAATATAGCAAAAATATAGCAGCTAATATATTTAAATATTATAATATAATATATTATATTAAATATTTAAATATTTAAATATTTAAATATTTAAAATATTATATTCCCTGATGAATGTAATAAATGTAAGACAGCTCCAGTGGAATAGTGTGTTTGTTTATGTCTCACTGTGTGTATGTGAAAGGAAGAGTGTGCGTATAAGTAGCCACTTAAAAGCAGCATAAGGTTGTAGAGCAAGGCATTTGTGAGATAATAAAAGATCTGGAGAAACAAGGAATAATAAGGAAGACAAATAACTCCTTCAATAACCTAATTTGGTCAGTGGTCAAAGCAAATGGAGAAGCTGAAGATTTATTATCCATAAATCAAAAGGGCTACTCTATTGGTGGCACCTATTACAGCCAATGCATCAAATATTTTAAAGATGGTTCAGATGGGAACCACAACCAAATGCCATTTTCACCCCATATTTAGACTTGAACTTGACTGGAAAGGATTTAAATAATCCACTTCATCCAGGAGATTATATGGCAGGTACCCTTGTCATAAAATATCCTTCTCAACAACCTTTCCAAAGAAAGGGAAGATGGCAGACAGGATTAAAATTATCTAGTAGGAAGGAGTCTATTGATGGTTTCTTAACAAGACCATGGCCCACAGCCTCCTTCCCATCCTACAGGAAGCATTAATCACCACCAGAACCCACCTGCATGTCCCCTCCTGGGAAGCTTTCACAAGCCAGGAGAGGCATGCATGTAATACACAGGTACTTGTAATAGTAAAAATTTTAAAAAATGAAAAAAATAATACTCAAGTTTATGATAGTCAAAGGAAGTTGAACCTGAAAAAGATACAGTGCCCAGCTGCAATAATGGAGCTAGAAACATTTGTATTTTATAGGGGTAGTCATTGACTTAACTTGCCTGTTACAATTATGAGTCAGTATGGTCCTAAAGCAGGTCCTGATTTTACATTTTGTTGCAGTTATTAAGTGAATCTGTGGTAGTTAAGTGAATCTATTGTTCACTATGGGGTGTTTTTGCTCAAAACCAGATGTAAACACTGGGTGTTTTTGTCAAAATATCATAAATTATAATCACATGACCACAGAGTGCTGCATATGGCATGTAAATGCAGTCTAGTTGTTGAATACCCAGAATAGGGTCACATGCAGGAGTGGGTTCTACTTATCTTTACCACCGGTTCTCTTCATGCATGCGCTTTGTGCGTGATCGGGCGCTCTGTGCATGTGCACTAAATACTTTTTTTTTTTTAAATCCCATTTATATCCCGCCATTCTCCGGAGACTCAGGGCGGCGTACAATTAAGCACAAGCCAATGTGCTTAGCA
>JANHFM010001518.1:101798-113153 GCA_032468115.1 Grayia smithii | reverse complement strand
AGTTCTCCAAACTGCTCAAAATTTCCGCTACCGGTTCTCCAGAACCTGTCAGAACCTGCTGGATTTCACCCCTGGTCTAAGGGAAGCCGAGAACTCACAGTGTCCTTGTTTCTAGATCATGGGTGTAAAACGTGCGGTGTCACATTGCCAACACATGACGTTTTGTGATGCTTTTCCCATTTACGAAGCTGGGGTAGACTTGGCCTGCGTGTGATGCATCCAGCCTGCGGGCTGCCAGTTTGACACCCCTGTTCTAAATCAACTCCTTAACTACCACACCAAGCTTAGCTGGTATTCCTTCATATCTCAGCAGCTTTTTAAGGCTGTATATTTATTTATTTCACAGCTTTTATAACTTACCCCAGTCTGTAGAGCCTCAACAGAATACAACAGAGCAAAAATATCTGATTTCTTTTCCTAAACCAGGGTTCAGCAAAGTGCGGCTCTAGAGCCACTTGAGGCTCTTTGGGCCCTCTCCTGTAGCTCCCTGTCAGATGATCCCACCACGGGGTGGCCCCGCCTCTCCCATGAGATGAGGGAGGGAAGAAGAGAGAGAGAGGGAGAAAGAGGGAGAGAGGCGAAAGAGGGAGAATGATAAGAGGGAGGAAGAGAGAGGGAGAAAGAGAGAGACCTGTTTAAAAGAAAATACCCCAGCGTGGTTGGGGTGTGTGTCATGTGACTGGATGGGAGTGAGTGATGTCAAGTTGGCCACGCCCACCCAGGTTTTGTGGCTCCTGGTGTTTTGTTTTCTATGGGAAACGGGCCCAAGTGGCTCTTTGAGTGTTTAAGATTGCAGACCCTTGGTTTATGCCAATAAATTGTGCTACTGCCTGGTCCTGTTGCCATTTTGTTTGCTTTGCTTGACTTTGCTGGGCATGGTACCCTACCAAGTAGCCAGCAGTTTGAGGGTAAGAAAAATTGTAGTAGTAAGTCATGGAAAGAATTCAGTGAATCAGCCATCCCTGCTCCTATCCAAACATGGAGTGGCTTCAGAAACACCTTTAGTTAAAACTATAGTCCAGTCAAGACTCTTTTGGCTGAAGCACAACTCCTGATGACTTCATGGGCGTGTCCACCTAGTTTTCTTGGCAGTTATACACAAGTAGCTTGTTATTCCTTCCTGGTTCTGGGATATTATTTCTGACTTCACAAGGTAGGTTATATTCATTGTTAATCTTTACATAAAATCTCCTTTGGATCAAGATTGGTGGTTTCATGGACGCTTCCTCTAGTTTCAGTTTATATGGCAAGACTTAAAAAGTGGTTTGACATTTTCCCTCTTCAGGGATTTTTTTTAAACAATCCAATGTTTCTTAGCTTGTTTGGTGATCTCCCAGCAAGTATTAATCAAACCTGATTCTTCTTAGCTTTTAAGCTCAGATAATTTAATCCATTTTCTGGATTCACACAAAACATTGAATCATATCCCAGTCAAATGGTGGATCCACACACACAAAAATTAAGTACACTTAGCATGTTGTCCAAATGCCCATGTTAACTGAACAGGTTAAGGATGCTGTATGAACCCAGCCTAAGGAGATAATGAGAATTCTGAAGATAGAAAAAAACAGACTGTTACCTCTTCTGATCCCCCCCCTCCTCTCCTCTTTTTGGTTAAATTGTGATGCTTGTGTTAATTTGCTGCTGAAATTGGATGTGGCTAGTGCAAAATTGCAAACTTGAAATACCTGTGTTCATTTTTAGCCTTAATTGTAACGTGTCCGGAGTTCATACAATTTGAACCTAGCTGTAGGTTGGAGGAGCTTGGGATAAAAATTAATCAGATGGGCGAAAATTAAATTCACAGCCTGAGTACCATTGTTAGGGAGCCATTCTAGCTATCTATTTGCATTATTATTTCTGGTTGGAAATAATTACAAAGCACTAGCGCTAAGCATATCTTTCATCTCTCTCTTGATGTCTGTGACTCGTGATAACACTGCAGCTTCTTAGAGAAAGGATTCCGGTCAAACCTGAGATTTGTAATTATTTATTTTAATTTTGATTCCACCTTTATTATTTTTATATTAAGGTGGTAAATATACCTCGTGTTCCCTCCTCCTCCTGTTTTCCCCAAATGACAACCTGTGAGTTTGATTGGACTGAGAGAGAGAGAGGGATTGGTTCAAAGTCACCCATCCGTTCTTTCATGCCTAAAGTGGGACTAGAATTCATAACCCTTTTGATGATTGGCCTAAAGTCACCTAGCTGGCTTTCATCCCTAAAGTGGGACTAGAATTCGTAGTCTTTTGATGATTGGCCCAGTCATTGGCTTTCATCCCTTAGGTGGGACTAGAACTCACAGAGTCTTGATGATTGGCTCAAAATCACCAACCAGTTTTCATGTCTAAAGTGGGATTGGGTCTCACAGTCTCCTGGTTTCTAGCTTGATGCTGTCACTTTGAGACCAAATTGGTTCTCTGTATACTCTTATTTGCACAACATTTGCAAGGGGCTGTGTTCCTGTAGTGTGGACAGTGGATTTAACATGCCAATTAACAGCATGTTTTCAGCAATGTAGATAGATAGATAGATAGATAGATAGATAGATAGATAGATAGATAGATAGATAGAATTCTTTATTGGCAAAGTGTGATTGGACACACAAGGAATTTGTCTTGGGTGCATGTGCTCTCAGTGTACATAAAAAGACAAGATAATTTGTCAAGAATCATAAGGTACAACACTTAGTGATAGTCATAGGGTACAAATAAGCAATTGAATCATACTAGGAAACAATATCAATATAAATCGTAAGGATACAAGCAACAAAGTTACAGTCATGCAGTCATAAGTGGGAGGAAATGGGTGATAGGAATGATAAGAAGACTAATAGTAATAGTAATGAAGCATATAAAACATATACTGAATAAGTATGTATATACTGAATAGTAACAGTAAAACATAAACTGAATAAGCCCAGTAAATATTCTGGAGATTGAACATGGATGGCAATAAGCTGGTATAGATCTTGTCAGAATGGATGCTCTCCATGTATATTTTCTAATGACAATCCAATCAGATTTGAGTTACCAGTTGAAAATGAATTATAAATTGATTCTTTTACTTATTTGTCTGGAAGTAACCATCAATGAATTTAGTGAGACTTGGCTTGCTATAAATAAGCATAGAGTTGCATTGTCAGGAGGCTTGTGGCTTGATTTAGATTTAAATATGTATATTCTGTGATACGTTCAAGTCAAGAAATAGCATGTAATACTTATTGTGTTCAATTATGGCCAGAAAAGCTTTCTGGAGAAATCTTCAGGGTTGTTTTTTGTTTGAAACAACCATTAAGGCAAAAAACCAAGTTTTCGCTTTAAAACCCACTTTCATAGGTGTCCACACTGAAGGCATGTTGTGACATTGCCTCTTGCATATTTGTATGCAACTTTGTAATGCCAGTATGAAAAGGCAGAACTTATATTATATTTTTATGGCACATATTTCATAATTTTGGTACCATCTTGGCTCCCTGTGAATGACTCCGCATTTATTTAGAATAGTAACAAAACACAAACCTCTTCCATGATTACTTCCTAGGAAATTTATGAAAGATATAATGATCAAACATTTTTAGCTTCCATTTCCAGATTTTGAAAAACTGATTTGTCTGTATTTTCTCCTCTAAATTGTTGTTGGCAGCTATGTCCAAAATATTCACCAGAAACTGTGATATGATAAGGATTAAAGTATGAAGCAACAATGAATTCTAACAAAAATAGGCAGCAGGTTAGAATTTGGTATTTAAGGATTTTTGAGCTTGTAATATAATTATGAAAGATCCAAACAGCCCAGCAGTGGCATCTAACTATGCAAGATACAGAATTGTCACTGACTTGAATAAAATTCCATTCAAAATCCACAGAAACTGTACCACAAACAGCCAAATTATACAGACCACTGCTACACACATTAAATAATACATTTCAATGACATTCTAGAAGGCTGCCAATCCTGGGCTGAAACTGCTAATACAAAATGGGGCTTTCTTGCAACTGCCTTTGTTATGGTATTTTTAACTGAGCACTAAGGGGCCCTTGATTTGTCATAGCATGGCATGCAGAGAGCTGCAGTAAGGTAATTGAAGCCTGATGCCACAATTGTGCAAACTTAAGCCTTATTTCAGAGCTGGCTCAGGGAAAAGATGCTAAGAGGAGAGGGTGAGAACAGAGTTACATGTGCCGTATTATCTATCTCAGTATTTATAAACTTGGCGACTTTAAGATGTGTGGACTTCAACTCCCAGAATATCCCAGCCAGTCTGGGTCACTACATTAGGCCAATTTTTTAAGATAATCCATTGGAACTGGGAAACCCTCTCTCACAAAAAAAAAAAAGCCATAGAGTTCAACCCTGTGTTTTAACTTCTTCAGGTGAACAACAAACATTATAACTTTCAAATTCAGTCATGTAATTTACACTGTCCTTTGCGGCAGTCTAATACTCTTGCAGAAACAATCTATTTTACTATATTTGGCCTGAATATAGATGTTGCAAAATTTTATTTCTATATTTAGTAAGGGGAAATGGGGGGGAGGTGTTTTAATTTGAATAACTATTTATCCAGTAGTTCTTTTCAGTAGCATAAAACAAATGAAGTCAGGCTATTTATTTATACATCAAATCGGTTTTTAGGAAGAATCTGTTCAAATTTGGAGACAAGGGATATGTCACAGAATATTGCATGTAAAAATAGCTAAATGTGGGAAATAATACAAAAGCTTTTTCAATAGCAACAGTCTTGCTGAAATGCCACATTTTCTTGTTTTTAATTTAACCAACTCATGTTTGGATCATAGATATCTCATCTTAACCATGAAAAAGCAAATCCAGTTTACTGATGACTAGAAATGGGCACATGCTACTAAAGAAATGCCAGTAGCACATGACACTGCATTGATAGTGCACGTTTCACAGAGGCTGAAAAAGTTGTTGCTGATACCCTGAAAGCAACTCATTTAGGCCAATGATTGGTTTGACTGTCAACATGCCTCCTTCACACTTGCACAAGCAGTAAAACGGGTCTTACTCTTTTCCCATGAGTGATGCCATACTGCAAAAACAAACAACTGCACAGTATTGGTTGAGAACATTATGTAGATCTGTCCTACATAGAAGACTATTGATCCATCCATAAGTATATGCATGCAATTGAGCTACTCATACTGCAGTCAGAGTTAGAGTCACTCAGATTGCTTCCATGCCACTGAGTGTGTGGAAAGCAGACGGGGTGGAGGGGGAGAAGCATAATTTGTTGATGATGAGCAGAGACTCAACAATGCTGATACTATAAATCTTGCCTCTTATAATAATCGTTATTGGACTAGCAATCAATTGTATCCGGGGGGAGGGGGGGATTTGTTTTGCTTTCTTTTTGAAATGCCCATAGTTTTATTTAAGCTACAATAATATGAATATTGAAGACATGCACTTTAGGAGGAATTTCCTCAACTGACAGACCTTCCAAAAATATGAAATGCAGTATTTGAGAAAGAGATTCTGCCCATTGTTTTTTAAGGAGTGAGGAACTGCTCTGTATTTTCTATGTGAAATTTGTATTTATGTGTCCATTGGTATGGCCTTAATGCTCCATTAAGGATGTGTTTTACTATGTCGGATCCCGAGTGCAAAGCAACAGTTTCCTTAAGAGTAAACATTTCTACATCATGTTATACCTGTAACATATATGAAATACAGCTTGCATGAACACAGGGAAAAAAATACTTTCAGATGTCAACTGCAAATTATTTTTTTGGCTTGTAAAAATAAATTTTAAGAGGGAAAAATATCTATTTCAGCAATCTGAAGATGGGATGTAAATTTCTGTTAAGTGTATATAGAAATATATTTATTCAACCATACATTCATGCCAATTCAAATTAAAAACAAAAATAAACATTTTCTGACATTTTGTTTTGGGTAGTGTGTTACTATAAAGCAGGGGTGAAATCCAACAGGTTCTGACAGGTGCCAGAGAACCGGTAGCAAAAATTTTGAGTAGTTCAGAGAAACGGCAAATACCACCTCTGGCTGGCCTCAGAGTTGGGTGGGGATGGAGATTTTGCAATATCCTTCCCCCAGGAGTGGGGAGGGAATGGAGATTTTGCAGTATCCTTCCCCTGCCATGCCCATCAAGCCACACCACACCACGCCCACCAAGCCACGCCCACCAAGCCACGCCCACAGAACCGGTAGTAAAAAAAATTGAATTTCACCATTGCTATAAAGTATCTAAAATTAGCTACTACAGTAACTGCGACAGTTCAGCTTGCTCTTTTTTATACCATTGTTGTGAAGTTCATAAATATTAGTATTCATTTGTGTGTCATTTGCCTAAACAGATAATTAATATCCAATGTTGCCATCAGAAAGTTTCTTAAGTATGGGACTTACAAAGCCACTTGTGTATGGTGCACTCTCTCAAAACAATTCTCCTGCACAGAGCACGTGTCTCATAATCGAGTCTTGCCACACTGTACTGAGCCTTGACAAATTGTCATGTCAAATACAAATACATCACATCACATGCAATGGATCAGCTCAGCATCGATTGAATATAGAGATTTATAGATTAGTCTTCAAATATCGAAAAGGAGGACATGTAGGAGGACACTTTTCGAGAGAGGACAGAACTTACTAAAGAAGGACTGTTCTCCCTAAAGGAGGACGATTGGTCACCTTATCATTTAACAAATGCCTTGCTTAACAGTAGAAATCCTGGTCTCAATCTTATACTTTAATAATTTTAATATGCATATTTTTTTAAAAAATAAGGTATATGCTATCTATCACTCCAAATAGTTGCAGACACCTGTGTAAGAGATAATGCTCCGCTCCATTTATTTGTTTGTTTGTTTGTTTGTAAAATTTATTGATCTTCCATCTTACCTCAGGATAACTCTGGGAGGCTTATATTCTTAAGCCCATGCCTGATACCTGCTCTGTTCTCTTCCCTACCTCATTTTAATTTTAACAAAATTGACTCCACAGGACCATAGGAAGAGACGATAGTAAAGCAAAAAAAAAAAAAAAGATTTTGAAAGTGCTGCGGATCTGATTTAGAGGCTACAGTGGAAAAAGAACCCAGAAAAATCTCTCCCCTCTCTCCTCAGATGAATCCTTTATGGGAAAGGTATTTGAGCAGTAGCTCAGACAGTTGCCAACACTTCCATTTAAAGCCTGCACCTTCCCTTTGTCCTCCAAGATCCAGAAGGAAGTGCTTGTACCCTATCTGACCCTTACTTCCCAGTGTACAAAGAGAATAACACAGAAATGAGAAGATATGGCCATTGGTAAATAACAGATTGGAAAGAATTTCAGAAGCCATTTTCTGCATGCTTTCAAATAGAAGACTGGAAAGAAATTATTAAAAAAGGTGTTTGTCCAGCATTTACCAATATCTGAACAGCACAGGACTAGCATATTGGAAAAGCTGGCAAAGTTGAAATTTATAAAGACCCAAATATGGACAGGGGTTACTAAAAAAAAAAATCAGAATAATTCCCCCAATTCATCCTTATGATAAAGGCAATTTGGCAATGGCCTGGAAATTTTGCTGACTCTTTTATTCTAAATCTCCTTCTGCTTCTTCCTGATCATGTGACCCAAAATGGAACTATTACAAAGGAACTAGAAAGAACTTTGCTCAGATGTTTTCTATAATTTAAAATTTTCTTTTTATCACATCCCTCATTCCTGTCCGAGATGTAATTTCATACCATCTATTGCAAGCATGAGACAATGAAGCAAAACAGCACTTTTTTTTTCATCACAGACACCACAAGCAACAGATGGAACAATTAGTTCCCTGCCCTACAACACTGTTGTTTTTCAAAGCAAGGTTGCCAGGGAAGATAATTGCTTTTACTGTTCTCTTGGAGCATGCTGTACAATTTTCTGACAGCCTTTTCTATTCAGAGCACACTCCAGAGCCCTAGGTGGGAAAGCTCTTATGTGTATTTCAGATTTCTTTTCCAAATTTAAGTATGCAGGGAATTTTAGTTTCAGGTTGGCATCCACTCTTGGTATTTTTCTTTAAAGTGTGCTCATTTGAAAGTTACACTTAAAGACATCAAGGTCACATCTTGCTGGCACTTTATCTTCTTCTGACTTTTGTTTTTAAAAATACTAAGTAGGGGGAATGAAAAGGAACATCTGAGAAACTTTGAATTGAAATTTGACATGACAATAAGTCATAATGCTAGAAACTTAACAATATTATGTTCGGCAAAATCATATACGTAATACCACAGATCCAAATTCAAGGACATTTACATCTCTGACCAGATTAGAAGGTAGTTAAACACATGATTAACTCTTCATCAGAACAATAGGCAACACTAAGCTGACCTTAATGGCTGATTTCTGAAATCTAAGCAGGTCAAACCTGATTAGTAATTGCATGGGAGATAATAATAAAATCCAAGGCTTATCGGCTAGTTGGATATTAAAAATCAATGGTCATACCAGGAACAATAAGAAGGTGATGATAAACTACTTCAGTGTTATTACCAAGAAAATCAGGTAGATATAGACAGCTGTCAGACTTCTTATTTATTTATTTAAAAACATCTATATAGCCACCCACCAACTCTGATGACTCTAAGCATCTTATTGTTAGAAAAGCAGGAACCACATAACATAAAAAATATTCAAAAAAAGCCAAGAGATAAACATATACACCTAAACCCATCCGATAGGGTATCCACCCAAGACATGTGAGAGTAGCCAGATCTTCCATAGCTTTCTAAACATCAATGGGGTAGGATCTATTTAGATCTCTAGCGAGATACCATTCCATTGTGTAGGTGCCATTATAGAAAGAGTGTGCTTCTACAAGAAATCATCATGACTGCAGTTTATCTCAAAGATTTCCAATTCTAATAAACAAAACTTTAACAGATCACTTTTAACGCACACTTAACTTGATAGTAGTTATTATGTGCAAGTTATTATTGCATTCAAACATATCGAGGAAATCCATTTTCAAACTCATAGGTATCATGTACTGTAATTAAAAGAATAAGAGGTTCTTAACATTATTTAACCTTAATTGGCAGACTATCTACTTTCATACAGTTTTTCTATTACATCAGAATAAAGGCGGAGAAGAGATGAACTAATTAAAGGAAGCTGTTAACATAGAGGCTGCAGTAAACTAGTTAAATTAAGTGCACAGCCTTCCTTAGTGCAGAGAAGATAATGTAACATGCAGAAATGAGCTTATCTTTACCAACTACCCAATGGTAAATAATTGATGTGTGGATATGTCTGGGTGTTTCATCTTATATTTTTAGAACAAAAAAAAAGTAAAGGTTTCTTGCCAATTGTGGCCAACTCTAGTGCTTATCTCCATTTCTTGGCCAAGACAGCCAGCATTGTCCAAAAACAATTTCCATGGTCATGAGGCCAGTATGGCTATACTCCAAAGTCACATGGAATATTGTTATCTTCCCATGGAAGAAGTAGCAATAGCAATAGCACTTAGACTTATATACTGCTTCATAGTGCTTTAGAGCCCTCTCTAAGCAGTTTACAGAGTCAACATATGCTCCCCAACAATCTGGGCCCTCATTTTACTGGCCTTTAGTTACTCAGAATTGAACTCCTGGCATAAGCAGTGAATTAGTCTGCAGTACTGCATTCTAATCCACTGTGCCATCACAGTTCTTCTATTAATCTACCGTACTTATATTTTCATGCTTTCGAAATGCTAGGTGGGTAGGAGCTGGAGCAAATAATGAGAAGTTACCCCAATGCATGGAGCTCAGATCTTAAACCCGGGTTGTCAGGTCTCCAGCTGACAAGATCAGCATCTTAACCACTCAGCCATCATAGTCTTGAATAGTAAAAATTAAATGAAAAAATATATATTTTAGAATTAGTATGTTGCTCTTCAAATCTGGGTTTTCCTGGAGTGGTTTATAATACCTTAAAATCGTACTAAATATGTATTTGACTTTAACAAGAATATATAGGTTGATAGCATTACTGAATAATGCCTATAATTGTTCACAAATATTCTAGCTAATAAACTGAAACTAATGAAAGCCTGGCCATGTAAGATGAATAATCTCTATTCAGCTGCACAGAAAATTCAACAATCCTCAGCTACAAATAGCACCACATCAGATTTAAGTTGCCAAAGGTCAAAAGGTCAAAAGCTCATGTCTTTTATATTGCTCAAAACTCAATAAAAACTTGCAAAGGAAACAGGATGTAGCTTCACGCTCCTAGCAAAAGACCATCCATAGACCATCTGAAAAATATCATGCCTTCATTTCAGTATTACAAAAGGTGAAAGGGGGACAAATATGACTGTGCCAATGTTTCATTCAAGGAAATGGATATAACATGTATTAATAGCAATAGAAATACAGCTTTTCTCCTTGTGGTGATGAAAGAATATTAGCTACATCAGGAACTGAGTGGTTCCATCAGAAAGTTTTACATTTCAGATATGCATAATCCATCAATCAAACAGGGTTACTAACTTCTTTAGAGTTATTAAATGCTCTCTTAACACACCATTTCATTCTAGATAATAATCCAGTATTAAATGTGATTAAATACACAATCACTATAGTCACATAAAGCTCAAAGGGATAATTGCCATTTTAAAAAGGTGATAGATAATAAATTCTAAAACTTCTCCATTGGAAGAAAATTTGCTATCCCAAATTCATAAAAGTCTTGGGTTTTTCTCTCTCCAGTTGGGGCATGACTTCAGTGGGAAAAAAAGATTTAATATCATGTATCCCCAAAAATAAGACAGGGTCTTATTTTCTTTTGACACTCCTCCCCCCCCAAATAAGGGCTTACCCTTATTATTGGGGGTCTTATTATTTTGGGGGTGCAAGAGATTGTGAGCATGGGACTGGATGTCCTGTCACTCCCATCACCTCCCTTCCCTGTTCTTCGTGCCGGCCGAGTGGCCCAACACATCCAGCCCACCCCAATGGCAACAGCTGCTTCCCTTCCCCGCTGTCTCTTTATTGAGAGGGGTGGCAGGTGGGGCAGAGGAGAAGCAAGATGCATGGAGTGAGATGTGACTCCCCTTGCTGTCTCTTCTCCCCCCCTTGCTAGGCATGACAGGACTCCTGCCCCTCGCTTAGCCACCCACCCGCTTTAGGGATACAATTTGGGGGTGGCAGGTAGGGCGGGTAAGAAGCGGGATGCACATCTTACCTTTCCAGATCCATTGCATTCCTTGCCATTGTGTCCAGGGAAACACAATCTAAAAGAAGACCTTCTTGCAAGTTCAATCAAATTTCTCAAACTTGCGAGGTCTTCTTTTATCGTGTGTTTCCCTGGACACAATGGCAAGGAACAGGGAGGGGAGGGCATCTCCCC
>JANHFM010001518.1:38208-53452 GCA_032468115.1 Grayia smithii | reverse complement strand
ATATCTATGTCACCTATATTTATCATTTCTCTCTCTCTCTCTCTCTCTCTCTCTCTCTCTCTCTCTCTCTCTGTGTGTGTGTGTGTGTGTGTGTACACATTTTACAAAGAATTTTTGCTGACAATTGCAAATTGCCTAACTGTACTTTGAACAGACCTGCTGCAGCTCTGAAGTGCAACAATTTAAAATGGTTTCACAGACCTACACAGTTGCTGTGAAAACAGACCTTCACAGTGGCTGAGAAAACCCTGCCTTGGCTTCCAAAATAATACAGCTGAGCCAAACATCAACTGGTTGACTGTTATAGTCTCTCTATAAGTAGACTCCTACAAGTTATATATAAACATAAGATTAATTTCTTGTCAATCCCATTGGTTGCATTGGGACCAAGCACTCAACACAGAGAAAATATCTCGGCCAATTTTGCAAATGGATATTTAAACGTAATATCCAGTCTGCTCAACTGAAAAACATCCAAATGCAGTTTTCAAGCATTTAATTTGTTTTTGAAAACAATTGCATGCAACATGTGTTAATTGTAGTGCTGGACAATTTTTTTTCTATTTAATTTCTTTGTAAACTTTGAATAACTTTTAGAAGCACATGTTCTGTTTTCATTCTGTTTTCATTTAAAAAAAACAGTATTTTCCTTTAAAATTTCTCCTCAAAATAAAATATATTTTATATATTTTCTGAGGTTTTCGCGGGTGTTTGTATGTAGGTTTTTGGTCATTTGGGTTTTCTCCAGCATAAAATTGGAAGTATCTGGGCAACGTTTCAACAAAATCTCATCTGTCATCTTTAGGCTGGTGTCTTCAGCTTCGCTCTTCTGGGAGAAGTGTGTGATAGTGGCTGTTTTCTCCTTTTTAAACTGCCAGAGGGGGTGTGTTCTGTGGGTGGAGACTTGCCTGTGCTCTGATTGGGTGTAGGTGTGCTCTAATTGGGTGGGGGTGTGGTTTGAGTGGGTGGGCTGATTTCGTCGAAACGTTGCCCAAATACTTCCAATTTTATGCAGGAGAAAACCCGAATGGACCAAAGACCTACATACAAACCCCCGCGAAAACCTCAGAAAACACACACACACACACACACACACACGTGTGTGTTTTTATATATATGTGTTTTTTCTTTCTGGATTACCCAAATATGGGAGGGAGCATACTGCTTCCCTTTTGCCCTTCAGCCCCATCCCAGGAGCCATCCAGGGAGCTGTTTTCACAACAAAATATTTCCAGTCAAATATATTTGTTTTCTATATGTTTATTTATATGTGTGTCTGTGTGTCTCTCTGTGTGTATATATAGGCATTGTTGGTTTTCTTTAGCTTGCTTTGGTCTGTTCTGTTTTGCTCGGTTTTGTGTTCCTTTACTGTCTATGTATATGCAACAGCTTGTTTGTAGTGTCCTTACCTAATTCTTGTAATGATGATTATAGCGTATTGAGACTTGATCTATTTGTTGAGCCCTGGCTTGGGGCTCGCCATACTGGGGAGGGGGGAGGTGATGAATGAGACAGAAGCTCACTGGGATGCGATGAGCAAGGCAGCGGCAGGCCCATCACTGATGACGCCACCCAGCCGTGGCATTCCAAACCTGCACCACCCAGCTGGCTGGTCCCAGGAGATTCCCATAGTGCCACACAGCTGATCGTCAATTGCGGGCTCCAGCAGCCTCCGCAGGGCCCATGTGCCATGTGCAGGACCATCCTGAACGCCAAGGCCACACCGCACAGCTGCTCAATCAGAGGGGTCTGGCGGCCTACGCAGCAGCTCTGCATGCAGAGGGCTTTGCCACCAGATGGGCATCAGCAGCTGGAAATATGCAGCCCAATGACAGATGGTGGCTACTGAAGGGTGTGTGCTGCCAGATGGACAAGGGGTAGGGCCCAAGGACTTAAAATGGCACTGGGAAGTGGATGCTCCCAGCACTGACTTTACAAGGAACTTTTTGCCTGCTCATCGTGTTCTGAGCCTCTGGCCTGTTTATAGGAATTAAAGCAGAGTTTTGCCGTGTTTGTGTGCATGTCTTGGCTCTTTCTTCTATTCCCTGACAGGTCCAGCCTAGATAGGCTGAGGCTATTACTAAATAAAATATACATGAAAGCTCCCACTGCAAAGAAATTGCAATTGTTCTTGTGGAATCCAGATGTTGGTGATGTGCAACATGCCTTTAACAGAGTGAACTCAACATCTTTATATATAAAACAATTATGCATGTCACACATAGGGTTCCTTTACTTTTTTTAGTTTAGCCTTTTCAGCAGCAGTCTCAAAGTCTTTGCTTTCCTGTTTTAAATTGCTTCTTCATAAGGCAGCTTATATACACTGTGTGCTGATGACTAAACACCTTTCTCATAGAAGTAACTAATGGGAATACATACAGGCAAACGTTTAACCATAAAAATAAATCATATGTGTTGAGAAAAATAATCAGATTATGTAGCGCTTATGAACAATACTTAATGAACAATTCAGCAAAGGAAAAAAAACTTCTAATTGATGTGGAATCAATATTTTTTCTGTTGGTGTTGCAAAAATATTTTTAAACATGAGACACTCTGAAATTAATCAAATTTAACAGTTCTTCTGACATATAATCATTGTTTGAACAGGTATTGGATAATTTTGTTACACATAAAAGTAGTTTGATTGGAATTAAAAATCATATAATTGCATTATAATTCACTTCTCTCTTCCATTCCTTTGTGATAAAAGATATTTCTTCTCCCTATTTTTAAATAAACTTTAGAACGTATGTAAGTCTTAACAAACTCTCTTTATTAAAGATTAGATATTACCAAAATGTATTTTCTCATTAAGTATTAAGAGCAAAATACCATTTGTTCATAATAACAAGATGGAATTAGATCCTTTATCACTGAGACTGTTGAAGGTGGAAATAATCGTTCTGAGACTGTTATATGCTAAAAAGGGATGTTGACATCAATCTTAATTAATCAAAATTGCATGTGATTTCCCAAATCTCCTGGGCACAGAATAACTGGCTTTCACTTTTAAATGATATATCTTAAAAGTAAGCTCAAAACTTTACATCCCATCCTCCAAACATTATTTTAAAATTAACATTCATTTAAATTTGAGTAGACATAACCCAAGAATTTAAAAAATGGTGTAAAAAGAGTAATTTAAAAATGCTCATAGATAAACCATGTAATTTAGTGGAAAAGTATGTTTTGTATACAAAGTTCTGGATTCACCGTCCAATATCAGGATATTGAAATGAAATTTCCCTACTTGAAAATTTGGACAAGATAACGCATAATGTGTCAAATATGATTTTGAACTTGGTCATCAAATCTTGAGTGAAAACTCTGGGTTGATTTATTTGATATCTATTTGTTTGGTTTTTTGGCTGTTCATGCCATCTTGTTCAGCACCAAAGTTCAAAATCATGAGTACTCTTTCTCTCCTGCTTCTTCAAAGTCCAACTTTCACATTAATACAGTGCCCGCCAAAAGGAAAATAATTGCTTGCAAGATTCTGTTCTTGGTTTACATGGACCTTTCAAAATGTGAATCTTTCATTAGGCTTCATTAACTTTCTCTCAAGTACTAGTTAGCAGCATATTTCTTAACATCTGATTCTCTTATTGTTGATACTCAGTTCTGAAAGGTAGAAATTATTTATCACTACAATGTCTTTTTTGCCATTTATAAGACTAGTTGCTGTGCCCATTGTCATTAGTTTCCTCTTTATATTTAATCTTAACAGCCCCTCATTTCACTCCCACTATATTCCTTGACTTCCATTACTTGAACTTGCAGATCATTTGCACATTTATAGGTCATATTAATGTCACAGCATAGCATAGGTCGGGTGTAGGCAACCCACGGCTCCAGAGCTGCATGCAGCTCTTTCATCCCTCTGCTGCAGCTCCCTGTCACCCTGTCACAGCAGAGGGATGAAAGAGCTGTTGCTCTGTCATGGCGGTGGGGATAGCCAGAGCCTTACTGTGGGAGAAAAGCCCCCAGCATTTGGTGAAACAGCATTCCGCATTTGTCGTGGTAAATTTGCTGTTGCTGCCTCCATTGCCTGCCTGCTGCTCTCACAGCATCTTGCACAGCAGAGTATTTATTTATTTATTTATTTATTTAAATTTATATGCCGCCCCTCTACCGAAAGACTCGGGATGGCTCACACAGGTTAAACAAAAAGAAAAAGAAAAAGAAAAAGAAAACATACAGAATATAAAAATTAGAAATTAAAAATAATTAAAACAAAAAGGATAAAATTAAGAAGAATAAAGAAAAAAAACCCAGTCCCATCAGTCAAGCAGTTTGAATAGCTATGTTTTTAGGTCCCGGCGGAAGGAGCAGAGATCAGGGGTGGTCCGAAGGTCGGTGGGAAGCTCATTCCAGAGGGTCGGTGCACCCACAGAGAACACCCTCGCCCCGGATGCCCCCAGCCGACATTGTCTGGCCGAAGGCACCCTGAGGAGGGCAGCCCTATGTGAGCGCACGGGGCGCTGGGTTGTAAGTTGTGGTTGTAAGTTGAGGAGTAACTGTAGTAAGGTTTGTGTCACCACTCCTTCTCCAGATGCAGGCTTGGCCTGACCTTGATTGTCTTGCAGAATGCTATTATGGCTAATATCTCCTTCTCCCATTTCCCCCCCTCCCACTTTCCCACAGCAGAGAAAGTGGCAGGTTGGAAGCCTCCTAATATGGCTTCCAAGGCTAACAGATTGTTTATTTTTTCATTTTAAGGGATTTAATAAGTTGTTCTAGAATCTCAGGTCTCTCAGAAGCTGAGAATGCTGCTGGTCTGTTTATTAACAAATGTAGCTGTAAATATTGCCATTACATCTGATAGAAGATAGTTACTTCTTAACACAGCATACATTAAAAAATCATCTTCAGTTCAGACAACCCCAGGTTGATTCTTAACATTTCCTCCCAGATGGTTTGTCCAGCATTCATATCCTCTCATTACCTTTGCATTCTTAATTACCTTATTTTTCTCAATATTTCATCATAAACAGTCAAAAGAACCACGCCTTTAGAATGATATTCATTACTTAGCAAATGAATGTACTCATGTTTACACAATGTACAGTATTTTAAAGAAACAGACTTTTTTTCAAAGTAAATCTTCTACTATCACCATTCCCTTTTTCAAGGGGGTTGGGAGGGTGTCCCTAAATAGCCTCTTGTCTTGCTCCTACTCTTTCATTCCACTGAACAAAATCACATTTGCATTCATTTAAAACATTTCACAATTTCTCACCATTTACTGGTGTGTGATATGCAAGCATTAATAATGTATGGACTCTATGCAGACAAAAGAACCTCTATGCTACCAATCCATAATTTATGTCACACACTTCAGTTCCTTCATTTATAATTAAATCTAAATCTCTACTCTTTATATGCATTTATCAATTCTATAAGAATCAGACTACCTTCGTTCACATCCATATATCCTTCCTCTTTCTCCTAGTTTCAGAAAGCACATTTATTTTTCTTTCTTTCATTTAATTTCTTCCGTATTACTCTTTGCCATTACTTTTCTTGCATTCCAAGTTGCAACTTTCCCTATGGAAAATGTGAACATCACCAGCCCTTAGATATTGAACTCTGCTGCCCATCATGGCTTTGGTCAGTAGAGACTTTCCAATAAATTCTGTAGTGAGATAGAGAAGGTATAAACTAAGTGTTCAATCTTAGTTCACCCGTACTGCATGCAGCATTTCCTGCTAATTGATAGGTTGGGCACATTCTGGCCAATATGCCACAGTGCAAGGAAGAGCCAGTTCCATTGCATGTATGCCCATGCTACTCCATGAAACCAGGATAGCAAATCTAGAATTCATCTTGTAAGTCAATACTGTATATCAAGACACTATGGAGAGATGTGGTCAGGATGACGCAACTTATTATCATATTTGGTGGACTTGTCGAAAAGTTAAAGCTTTCTGGATTAAAATATGGTGGAATATACAGAATATTTTTAAAAAGAAAATATCTTTTGAACCACAATTATTTTTGCTAGGTATTACCACTGGACTTACTGTAATAGAGACTAAATTGATGTTGAATTTTATAACTGCAGCCAGTTATAAAATAGCGCAAAATTGATAGCGCAAAATTGGAAGAAAGAAGAATTGCTATCCATTGGAGAATGGACACTCAAAGTAACGAACTTAGTGGAGATGGCTAAAATATCAGCATACTTGAAGGATAATACGCAAGAAAAATTTTATATGGACTGGAAAAATGGATTGATTATATTAAAAAAAAATATGGGACTAGGAATTTGCAAATTGCATATTAGTGAGGTTATAGATTTTTCCATGTTAGAGTATAGAGTTTTAAAGATAAGATTAGTTATAGATAGTGATACTATTTTAGATTAAAGAGTGAATTGTTTTTTTTAATATGTATTTTGTTCCGGGAAGTCGTGGGGGTGGGGGTGGGAGAGAGGGGAGGAGAGGAGAGGAGGTTATTGTTAAAAATTTTGTAAAACTTTTTAATAAAAAAAAGTCATCACAATAATTAGAAGTACTTATTATATTATTCCTCAGTACGTATATAATCAATTTTAACTGTCTGTCGTATTAAAAAAGTGGAAATTCAATGACAACCTTTGGAGGCCTAAAAGTAGTAGGTGTCATTTGTTCTGTTTGGTCATTTTTTAATTTTATTTTTTATCTTATTTTTAAAAAGTTAAAATATAAAACTCCAAAAGATTCAAAAAATAAACAAGCAAGCAAGCAAACAAGCAAACAAACAAACAAAGACATTGCAAAAAGACATTAAAAATTGCATTAGAAAAAAAACCTAACACCCATGTACATATTATCCCTGAGTTGAATGATAATTGATACATTACTACAATATTAATTTCCCACTCCTTGCGAAACAGGTCAAAAAAAATTTAAGCTATAAATCTATTTACAAATTAGTTATTTTAAGATTTATAGCTTAAAATTAATGATAAAATAATTAACAGGAAGAATAATACTTATAAAAAAGACAAGGTTAAAGTTTCAAAACCCTTTTTTTAACAAACTGTTATTGTAACAAATTGTTATTGTAGAAAATTTTCCATCCCAAATCATCCCAAAAGTTAACAGTAATTAGTCCCAGGTCAAATATCCATGTCTGTTTTTAAAAATTCCATCTTTTATCAGTTGTTGTCTGCTTAAACATAGTATGTCCAATCTCCAAAACTGATCTATGTTACCAACAAAATTTAGATGAAATTGGTTCCCAATTAATGGTATGATAAATCTATTCTCCCATCTCCTTTGATCCTCCTAGGCCAATTTGTCACTTTTCCATGCAGTACAATTTCTGCTGTTGTAAAAGATTGCAAGCTTGAACTTCAAAGAGATATATGCAATCAAATGAGTTAATTCTAAGTCTATACAGTCCAAATTTCTTTGCAACAGATTGACTAGTTCTAAATGTCTGTGGAGATTCTCAGTCATCCAGGTCATAGTTGTCTTAAAGGCGCTTTTTCAAAAGACAACTGGACTATTTTTTCTTGAGGAAGAAGAACAAAATTCATCCAAGAAGCTTCATCAGTTATGATGGTTGGGGGTGGGGTGGGGGGAGGGAAGGATTGATACAGTTGAGACTGGATGATGGGGGGATAGAAGGGTAGGTTCTGACTAGATAGTGGGGGAGGGGAGGGAAGAACTGTATTTCTTTGCAGATGTCTGGTTGTTAGCACTCTCCCTGAGAGCTCTTGAGGTCAGTTGGGAGTTTATCTTTGCCCTCAGGGTCACCTGAATCAGAGTGCAATTGATTATGAATATTATCTAAATCTTTTTGATCCAAAGTTAAAAATAAAAAAACCCTAAACCAAGTATTTTACAAATTAATAAAATAAAAACCCTACAGTAAAAGTCCAATATTGATGTACATCAAATAAAAGCACTTCACCATCCAAAAGCATGCCATGTTTCCATATGGAAAAGCCGAAGTTATTCAAGACAACATAAATTAGAAAAAGAAAACCAACAGATAAAGTCCAACATGGGGTTAGAGTAAGTCAGCATAAAGCTGGCTGGTCAACTTTTAAAGACAAAAAGCAAAGTAAAGCAATAAATTCAAAAATTATTTGAATGAAAGTTAAAAGCAGGTGTGCTTAAGAAAACAAAATGCTGAAAGGAAGATGGATTTGTCCAATGACTTTCTGACTGCTCCCACAGGAATCTTCAAGACTTCCCTTCCCAGTAAGTCCACAGCCATTCAAAAGCTGTTTTGGGTCATTTCTTAGTGCTCCCATTCAAATCCTGGGGGCAGCACTGTAAGAAAACCAGCTTTGGCAGTAAAATCAGCAGGTAGTCCATACGAATAGAAAAAAATTCTACCATTCAGCAGCCATCTTGGGAAGGACCTCTCTTGGAATGGGTGCCATTCTTAAGGGGAAGCTATACAGTTCTGGGACCCAAATTAATGGTATATAGTTTTAACGTAAGTTCCTGTTACAGGAAAATTAATATTATAAAACTAAGTTAAGAATACACTATTTCTTCCTTATGCTGATTCTTTCCTTAACTCCATTGAAGTCAAGTAATGAAATGAGCTTTGTAACTGCAAATGAGAAAATATCTTCTGAAGAAAGAGTGTGGTTTTTCAAGTGGTAAATTATAGATTTAGTACAACCTGAGGAGCCTCTATAAAGGCTGTGAAGTGTTAGAAATCCACACCCCACATTTGCTCCAGCAGCCAATTTTATATAGTCCACACATTTTCTACCGTGAAATCAGAAAGTTCATTTGAAAGGTGCAAATTTATAGATGAATCACAGCACTTATTTTAAGATGAATGCATGTAGGGTATTCTCTCTGTATATTTATGTGAGTGTACAAATGCATACATGTACATGCATTCATGAAGATAATATCTCTATAAACAAAACCAAATTTAAATTTTCTAGATTATAAGAGAGTTCACTTTTATTTGCTGTTATTACATCCTCATTAATACCACCAAGATCACTTGTAAGCAATAAAAGAAAGCAGTGAAATGAGATTGTTCAACAACAACATTAAGAACATCAGATTTAAAAAAAAAAGATTTGTATTTGATGCTTGAAACTATAAAATATCAGGAGAAAATTCTGAAGAAGGAGTTCTAAAGCTGAGGAGGGAAGCAAGAGAGATTTTCTCCCAGGAGAAAAGAGATTTTCTCCCAGGAGAAAAATTTTCCATTAAATAGTGTAGAAAGTTAGCACCCACCCTTCCCCTAGAAGAATGAAATATTCTAGGAAATATTAAGAAGGCAGAATAGTATACTTCCCTGGATGAGAAAAGGAGAAAAATGCTCTTGGAAAGCAGCCCCCACATTTGTTAATAGCCCCAGAAAGACTGGTGCCAACCTATCTACAAGACAAAAGACTGGGCCAGCTTATTTATAAAACAAAAGCCCTTCACTCTCAGGATATAATATGATTAGCCCTCTACCCATCTCACCTCATGGCAGCTGGGAAGATTGCATCACCCAGCAAGATTCAACCAAGCCTGGGACTCAAGACAGCCTACAAAGGTACCCCTGCATGGTCCCATGGAGCCTGACAACCAATCAGAATACATGCCCTTGCCACAGGAACAGGAAGTAAGTTCAAAGCCCAAGAGAGGGTATAAATCTCTCTCATACACACCCCCATGTGCTTTTTTGCCCAAGACCTCAAACCATGCAGTCCTGTCCACCATTAAACCATCTTTCCAAACATCCATGTTTCCAGTTCTCCCTACTTGGAACTGAACCCAGATGGACATTTCTTCCAACAATATTTATTTATTTATTTATTAACACAATTTCAAGCCAAAACAAGCCAAAACCAAGGGGCAAGTGACTAAAGAGAAGAAAAGTATGTGTCATATCAAAGTGAGAAATGCTAACATGATACAAAACTTTGATGAACTTTCTCCCAGGTTGGGGGGTGGGGAAGTGGGAGGAACCAAAAAGAAAGCATGCAAAGAAGTTGCATAAACCAGCTCTGTATTTCTGCCATTATGCATAATAGCTGATTGGTCAAGGTTGTGAAAATATCCATGGCTCATGCCAATTTGCAGAAATAAATTTTGTGTATGAGGTGGAATGTGAATTACCACCAACTCAAATTAGGTAAAGGAGCTCTAACATACGGGATCCCCTTTCACAGTCATAGTGAGGAGATTTGGATGGCATGGACTAAAGTTGGCACCCATTCAGTAAAATATATTCATTTGTATAGATTGTATTTCTCCATCTCATGGCACAGAGTTCTCCAGATTTGATTCATGTGGTTGTCAAGAAGACATTACAGATTACAAGTTGTTGTTAAATGTAGGGCAGAGAATAACAGGATGGGAAAGAAGCAAATGCATACAATGTCAGCACTGCTTCTCCTCCTCCACCTCCTCCTCCACTCCTCCTCCTCCCCCTCCTTTAATACAGTTTATAGTCAGTGGATGACTATACAGAAGGAGTTAAAGAAACTTGTGTTTCTTCTTTAATTATTAAAACACTAACTTTTTCAAAAATCATAAAAGGATGGTTTATTTCTCCAGTAAGATGTGTTTAGCCTCAAGGCTCCCAAAGAGAACTCCATTTTATCGCCCACTGCAGTGTAAATGAATTTCAGATGGATAATTCTATGTGCTTAGCGAATCAATTTATTTATCTTCAAAGGAAAGAAAGAGGCATTATTTTGCTTCATATTTTCATTAGTTGATTCTAAAATATCAGGATGTAGGAGACAATCCAAAGAAGAGGGCAGAGGAAAATATATTGGTTATGCATATCACTTGGCCCTTTAAAGTCTTTTTTTTCTTTTTGTTCCTGTAAAATCATTTCTTTCAGGGGAGAAAACAACTGTACAATTTTACACAACTGCAATATTATCTATAATTTATTCTTCCAGACACATTCAATGTGCCCCATTTTTTTCTTTTTTAGAATCAAATCATGCTGATGTTGAGTAAGGGACATTTTACTTTTTTATTGTGAAGTTTTCCCATCATATAATCTAGCTAACTTCCATGATAGGCCAAAGTCAATACTGTTTGTGTGTCACAGCCAAGTGACTAGTCCCTCAGATTACTCCTCTTTTTTTTTTTTAACCCTTTAAGAAATCTCAACAGTCCTTTTGAGGTCTCACTATTGGCAATGTGATGGATTACATAAAGTAGGCTACCAAGGGAAGCATGCCTGAATGACATTTTGCTCTCTCATTATGCAGCTCTGTGCTATCTAAAAGATCAGCCAAGGGATGTCATCTTAGGTTTGTGCAGCAAATATGCATTACTATACCAGCTGTCTGTATGATTTCTTTTTTGACAGAGGTGAGAAGATGTTACGGCCTCATGTTCCGAGGCATCTCCTAACAAGCTGTGTATAAAAATCTCACCCCCTTAATAGCTTAGGATGCACTCTGAGAACATGGCTAATGGTACGCTGAAATAATGATAAAGAAAAATTGGTGCTCAGAGCATGTAGATTTAATGGGGGACAGGTGAAAAATAGTCTCCTCTTCTATAAATGTTCTTACAAAAACAGCAGGCAAGTAACCCAGCCTCTTTAGTTCTAATAATGCTGCATATATTTCAGAAGATTCAGGGGTTGGATGGAGCTCTTGTCATATAGTCCTTTCCATAAATGTGCCCCTCCTACAAATATCTTACTAATATCCACTGTAAGCAGAATCAGAATAGCCAAATCTGATAAAAGGGTTACCTTGATTGTTAATGATACTTTAAAACTTTTGAAAGGTTTTGCAAAACCTTTCCAAATATTTTGCCTAGAAGGGTTTCATGGCAATATAGCCAGGTAAAACTTTTGTTATATTCTATGTCGGAGCTTAATTTTATTGCTACTTTAGAACATCCTGTTAAAATAATTTAATTATGTTGTCAATATTGATATTAATTATGTTATATTATACATTAATTATATAATATAATAATTATATTATAATTATTTTTATAATTAATAATTTTACTAAAATAAATAAAAGTTAATTAAGAAGAAACTTTGAAAAATGAATAGTTTTCCTGTTTTCCCAAATCTGGTGGCTTCAGTGACTGAGAAAATTGATCAATTGAAACATAGTTTTTATTGTCTGAAATTTAGATGCATTCATCCCCCCAAAATTTTTTCAGGCTCTTGGATTTCTCAACAGTTTTTTAAAATGAGATGATTATTTACATTACAAAGGAGATATAATAACTTTGAAGGTGCAGTAGTACTGATACTTTGATATTACAATTTAATTATCTCATATCAGATATTCTTATCACAATGAACCAGGGGTGGATTCCACTCACCTTTATTACTGGTTTGCAACGGGAGTGCACGTGTGCGCGCTTCTGCGCATGTGCAGACTGGGTGGGTGGGCGGAGCCTTCCACTGGTTTTACTACCAGTTCTAAGAACAGGACAGAACCGGGAGCAACCCACCACTGTAGTGAACCAAAATCTTAGGAGAAAATTAACATTTCAAGATGTGTTGTTAGTTATATACCAAAAGCACTGGAATTTATAATGAAGAATGTGGATCAACCATGCCTGGATTTTCCTACAAAGGTTGTCATGTATCCTTGGATAAATACTTGTATATCAAACAGCAAAAGTTGATGAAACATGTTACCCTTTGTCAACACAGTACAACGACTAAATAGTAGATGTAATTTGTTTAAAAATTGAACTGTAATAATTACGATGTTACAATTGTTGTGTCTTGCTTTTTCTCTTTAATTCCTTTTTAATCTTTTTTCTATTATTTGTATTCATATGTTTTATGTTTCTTGTTTGTAGCTGCATAAAAATAATAAAATTAACTTTTAGAAAGATAAAAAAATCTTATTAGGTTTCTTTCTCTTCCACACTTCTTACTGATAAGCCAATCTTAATCTAAAATATTAAATCCTGTTCACAGAAGGTACTACAATTTGCTGAATCTAAGATAGCTACAGTGGATTTTTTACTTAGCTTGTCTATACTATAATGAATATACTTGGATGTCATCATGGAAATGCAGCAGTTTACATATTTTCAGAACACATGAAGATAACAATGTTATTGATATTGATATTGATATTATCAATGTTATTGATAATATTGATATAGCATCAATTATTAGTCTCAATAGCTAATTAGCTATTAGCATCAATAATTGTTTGCTTAATTTCTTAATTTGTCTGCTACGGTGTGTTATTTGACAGACGAATGTCAACCTGTCTTAAATCTAAGATTTACAAGACAACCATCCACCCTGTTGCATTGTATGGCAATGAATGCTGGGAAGTAACAACAGAGACCAAAAGCTATCTCCATGCCATGGAAATGTGAATGCTCCGTTGGATATTGGGCATCTCCCTTCTTGACCAGATCACAAACAACACCATTCAACAACATTTTGGTGTGGCATCAATTATAGAGAAGATGAGAGAAGGCCAGCTCTGCTGGTATGGACATGTCCTGAGAGCAGCAGCTTCCACCATTGACAAGACTGCCTACCAACTAGAGGTTAATGGCGGGCGACCTTGCAGGCATCCAAAACAGAGATGCAAGACACTGTCAACAAAGATATGCATGCTGAGGGCCTGCACCCTGGAGATGCAGCTGACCATGCAAAGTGGTGTTCAATGATCCGAAAAGTGGGCCCTGCACTTGCAGGAATACTCTAGGAAAAAGAAAATGGTTTGTTTGATTTCTGTTTTTATTTTTGTATGATTGCAGTTTCAGAAATCATACTAGCTAAGCAAAAATTCTACTGATTTTTCTTCAGCATCCTTTGAAGAAGAAAAACAGAAAGGAACTTTCTTAAATCTAAGGCCCCCACAGCCTTAGAGGGGATGCATAACAAAAAAATAGGAAGGTCAAGTCTAAATTTGAGTTCTTGATTGTAAATGCAATTTAAAATAAAAATGGTATATTTTAATTATAGTTACTTAGCTCCCCATGTATGCTATATATTTTTTTATGTCAATGAAGAACCATATTTTAATAGCAATTTTGGAAGATCTGGAAAGCTACACTGTTGTGCATTTAAGCTTCTGATAGTTCACCACTGAAGCAATTGTCTTGTGTAAGAAAAATACTGCACTGAAAAACAGCAAAACAAACAACCCAACTAGCCAAAAAGCATGAACCATCTTACTGTAACTATAGTTACAGGTGTACAAGGCAGGTGTTGATAACATATGTATTCTTATCCATATTTGATTATAAGCATTCCCTCCAACATACACATTGATGTTTATTTCGCTAATGAATATCCAAACAATAACAATTCACAGGGAAGCATGAACAGTGAGACTTAAACAGAATATATTCTTGGACTCATAAAAGAAAATATCTGAAACTCGAGGTTCAGATGAGAAGTCCCCACTGTTCTGTCCAATCAAGGAAATGTCAAACAAACTAATAGTAAACAGATCAACCAAAGTACCACCAAGACCACTGCCACCAACACTGACACTAGAATATAAATTGAGAGCAAACCCCACTCCTTGCTAGCAATGGTGAGATTACCTAGTTTGGGTAAAAAAAAAACCTGTAACAACCAAGCTCAGAGAGTTCCAAGGACCTCTCATTCTTGGGCTCAGCCTCCAAAACTAGATAGGAATAATAGCACCAAATTGTTGTATTGCTGCAACAACATTGTTCTCTTCAACAATTATGGTCATGATGGGATATAACAATAATAAAGGTAAAGGTTTCCTTGTCCAGTTATGTCCAACTCTAGGGAGCAGTACTCATTTATGTTTCTTAGCTGAGGAAGCCAGCATCATCCAAAGAAAAATTCTGTGGTCATGTGACCAGCATGATTATGTGCTGAGGCGCATGAAATGCTGCTACTTTTCCACCAAAGTGGTATCTATTTATCTACTCATGTTTATATGTTTTTGAACTGCAAGGCTGGCAAATGCTAGGACAAGTAACCGGAGCTCACCCCATTGTATGGCACTCAGGGCTTGAACTGGGCCTTTCAGCTTTCTAGCTGACAAGCTCAATCTCTTTAACCACTAAGTCATCATGCCCCTTGGGATATAACAATAAAGATGTTATATTACTGGGGGATGGGGTAGAGTTTTGTTTTAGCCTTCAAGTCAGGGGTGAAATCTAAATTTTGTTACTACCGGTTCTGTGGGCGTGGCCTGGTGGGCGTGGCCTGGTGGGCATGGCAGGGGAAGGATACTGCAAAATCTTCATTCTCACCCCCCTCCAGGGGAAATTTCCATTCCCACCCCACTCCAGAGGAAGGATATTGCAAAATCTCCATTCCCACCCCA
>JANHFM010001516.1:35945-56172 GCA_032468115.1 Grayia smithii | reverse complement strand
TCCTCTGGTAGTTCCCCAGTGTTCCAGGATTTTTGAAAGATGTGGTGCAGTGGTTCTGAGATGACATCGGCCAGCTCTTTTAGAACTCTGGGATGTAATCCATCAGGACCTGGTGATTTGTATTCATCAAGATCACTTGATTAATTCATTTCATTAAAGATAAGGTATGAAAAGACCAAGTCAGATTGTTAGTTATCTACAGCCCCAGATATTTAATACTATTTACCGTCTCTACAGCTAATAATGTTAATTATTAGCGTCTCTACAGCTAATAAAATGATATAATCTGGGAAATGATGACTTGTCTTTCCCTAATCATTCACCCTGTTATTTTTCAAAATAGGAGACTGCACTTGGGCTCTTTTGCCAAACATTTGCACACTAATAGTGTATGTTATTGTTTATGCTAAATGATGCAGAATATAAAGACATGTTTGGCAAAGTGGTATTTATCTTGCTAAATGCAAATAATCTAAATATATGAAATTGGGAAGATTTGTGAGTCTATGTCCTATTCTGATTTGCAAACCAGAAATCCACCCATTTGAATGTATTCCAGCTGACCTTGGAGAGAAAAAATAAGTTGCAGGCCACATGTAATTGGTGGAACTAGAGAAAGAAAAGAGACTAAGCTAAGGTAGCAGAAACAGCATATCAGGAATCCCATGGAAGGCATGTTGCTCAAGGTTTAAAAATGTTATGATAGAAAAATTCCAATTAATTGCAAAATAATCATAGGTACTTTGATTTCATACTTTTTTACTTTTTCATTTTATTTCCATTTTAAGTAGATATATTTTGATGGCTATATATTCCATGAATCTGTAGGAAAACATTCATTCTTGTATCAGCAGGATTTTGTTCACATAATTAAGAAACCTTCAGGGAAAGATGTGATTGCTACCAATGCAAATCAGCAGTCTTCAAGTTATCCCTAGAAACCTTGAGGATGATTTTCCACATGGGAATTATGTACAAACCATTCATCTGCAAAGTTGAAGTATCTCTGGAGCAGGGGCATACTCTTGGCTTGCTTCCCATTGCAGAGAAAGATTAAATAAAGCTGCAGATAGCAGTTTACTATTTTACATAGGTATTCCATTATTGTGATGGAACTGTAGGAAACTTTAAACAAAGTATTAAACAAACAAATTATTAAGCGCTAACTAGATGGCTATTACTGAGAATAAAGAAACTGCCATTAATAATAGGAATTCAGTGAATTCAATAAGATGATTAAAATGGAAAGACACAAATGGTTTTTTCCCCCCTAACAATCTTGTTTAACTTGTTAAATGTGTGGCTAAATCCATGTATGAATCAGAGAATGCATGCTTATGCAAATCCTCTAGTTATATTAATCCTCAATTAATATATGTACCAGCAGGAAGAACAGACCTACAAAGAACAAAAAGATAAAGAGCAATTAATTAGCCTATTAACCTGACAACATATCACAGGGAGACATCATTGTCTCCCTGTGAGGAAAAAAAAGCACCATTTCTGCTGACAAGTGTCACTTGTTAGTATATATATATATATAGAGAGAGATATTTCTATCTGTTTGTGTACATAATCTACACTGCTAGTCCATTATGCATTGGTAGACAGCTGTTTTTCAATCCGGTTTGCCTGCCTAAGGCAGAGAAATAGAGACAAAGGCAGGCAGGCAGGCAGGCAGGTAGACAGACAGACCTCTGCTATGCTACTTAAGTCTTTGGCAAAGCAAATCCTTTGGTTCATTTTAACCTGAACAATAGATTTGATCCCAAAGCAAATCAAAATTTAAAGTATTGTAATGTACATTATACCTCAAACTTTAATAAAATTCAGGTTTGAGAGTCTGGGACTTATTCAATTGAATAAGTTTTTTCATTTTCATTTTTATTATACTAGAATTGCTCTTTCTTATTGAACTCTTTCTAGCTATTTTTTTTTAAAATCATGTGTGGTCTGCTTAGGAGGTTTCTCCCGCTGGCACAAATCAATGCACTACCCAACAACTGGAAGATAGTTCAGCATTCCATAAGACAATTATATGTGTGTATGTTCAAAGTCAGAAATTGAATCTCTCTATATATTTTATTGAAGTGATCACTTCACACACAATAGTAATCAGAACTCATTACACCAGCTGTTAGAAAAGATAATTTCCCTCACGACAAGGAGATCACTATTTTCCTTTTACGTGACCATTTTTTAGATTATCAAGGGGGAATTTTTATCTGTAATTTTAACTTATAGAAACTGAGACCCTAGAAAGAGTGTAGAGAAGAGCAACAGAGATGATAAGGAGCCTAAAGCATATGAAGAATTGGTTAAAGGCATTTAAAGTTAAAGGTATGGTTAAAGGTATGTCTAACCTAATGAAGAGAAGGATTACAGGTGACATGATAATTGTAGTCCAGTACTTGGGAGGCTGTCACAGAGAAGAGGAGATTGACTTATTCTCCAAAGAAACTGACAACAGGAGAAGCAGCAATTGGTGGAAGCTTGTTAAAAAGATTTTGTTAAAAAGATCTCCAACCTGGAACTAGGGATAAATTTCCTTAGAACAAAAAAAGAAAGTCAGAACAATTAATCAATGGAGCAACTTTCCTCCCAGAATTGTGGTTATTCCATCATTATATATTTTAAAGAAAATATTGGTCAACCATTTGTTTAGGATGGACCTCTGCTTTGGTCAGGAGCTTCAACTAAAAGATCTCCAGGATCCCTTCCAGCCCCATGATTCTATGGTTTGGTTAGGGTAAGCTAGAAAGGAGGACAAGAACAAAAGGCATCCTTCCAAGCTCCTCACAGCCTCACTTTCCTCACTCACACAAATCCACTGAGTGCCTTCCCCAATCCATGCAGCACATTTTATATAATTCCATATATTCTTCCTGACTTGTGCCACTCCTTACATATGCCTTCCCTAAATCATGCAGCAATCTCTTGCACATTCCCACATACCCTTCCAGACTCATGCTATGTGAAGTTTCTGAAAGATGCCCTAATTAATTCAAGTTGCCACGCTATTCCCACCACATCTTCCCATACATACTCCTGGACCTGCACTACCCCCTACTCTCCTTCTCCACATAGAATGTCTTGCACAACCTCCACAACCTCTCCCTGAACTATGCCATCCCCATACTTTCTATGACTCATATGCACTTTCCAGGCTTTCTTGCACACTACCCAACCTGCTTTGCCTCCTCTTGTGCCATCCCTGACCTGTATGATACTCCTTTAGCACCTCATGGCAGTTACCAATGCACCCTCCCTGACCAGTGCAGCATCTCTTCCATCTGCAGGTCCTTTGGTGGTGGTTCATTTGGAACTCTTTTCTCTCCTCACCATGATACAGACATATGGAAGCTATTAAGAGAAACAATAACAACAATAAAGACAGATGTGAGAATAAAGTACAGGTAAATGTGCTTAAGGGAGGAGGTAAAGAGGGAGTGAGTCAAAGCCGTAGAAATTAAAGCAGAACACAGCAAATTGGGAAATAACCTGATGACCTGTCATCTACAGAGCTATCTGTGGGGATATTTTTTAAAGATCTTCAAAAATGGATAATTTTTTCAGAATTTTATCCTGAATAGTGGGATGACTCAAAAGCTATTATGCATAAACTGCACTGAGGACACCCATTATTAAAATACTGACTTTTTGGCTAGCTAAAAAGAGAAGGATTTTTTCATTTTGAGTCTTTTTCTCCTTCTGTAGCTGAAACTGTAACTTCATGTGAAAACTGCTACAGCTGAGATTCCTCCCTCTCTTGCAAGTCTTTGTTTATTCCATAGACAAATCTCGTCAAGCCATCTAGCCCTGGCATTTTAATGAATTGGACTCAGCAATGTGACCACCAAACAGGCAAAGGCTTCTCACAATTATAGAATCATAGGACTAGAAGGGACCTTATAGGTTTTCTAATCCAACTCCCACCCCAAGGTAGGAAAGCTTATACCTTAATTGTTGTCCAGTCTATTCTTAAAAATCTCCAGTGATGGAATATTATCATCAGAATCCTCATCCTCATCATTTTCTGTTAAGTTGGACTGGCACTATGCTCATCTCTAAACCTTTTCATCCAGTTTACCAATGCTATATGCTAAGTGAAATCATCTTTTATTCTGGCTTTCTTTTGCCTTTACTTCTTTTGCCTTTACTCAGATCCTTCATTTTTTTAAACTTGTTTTGAACAAATCACTTTAAAATGTAGTTATATAATTTTACTTGATCATCTTTCAATTTTTCTCTCTGGCTACCATAACTTCTACCAACCACACTTTCCTTCTGATTAACATGCAGCTTCAGTGGGCTTGCTGCCTTGAGGCTCTATTTCCACATTTTGCCCTCTCCTATTCTGAGAAGAATCTTCTACGATCCACCATGCAATTTGTCTTTTCATTTTGGTTTCTCAATTATTTTTTATGGAAAAACATCATGGGTTATATTGTTACTGTTTTTTATTCTTTAACATGTTACAAAGGCATTTTGTTAAAGTTCTTATGATAACACACATTGTGCTTCTCTTTAGGTTAAAAAAGCTGGAATCTGTGTCAGTTCTATTAAATGTGCAATATGTTTGTGAGTAAACATAATACATTATTAGTTATTAGCTATGTTTTAATAACCATTAATATACTAGCTTGACTCTATTCAATTACATGCTATCCTGTAATTCCCCTTCCTTTTCCATTATATTTATGTTAATTGCTTATATAACGATCACCATATCAATTAGAAGAAATAGACATAAAAACCTTGACTTTGTCTTCCAAATTCTCAATGTTAAGGCTATACGTGAATTTCTTCAAACCCCAGGAAGTATGAACAAGATCTCCTGAGAAAGAAATACTAACATTGTTTTTTTTAAAAAAGTTGAAATGGTATCTACTGACCCTGTGACCCTTTCCCAAGCACCTGTGAAAATTCTTATTAACCAGAAAACTCTAAATGCCAACGATTAGATTGGGTTTAAAAATATGAAACTTTGTATTTCATGCCTTAATGAATATATTCAGGACACAATAAAGAATCTGCTGTAGATGTTCATTAAAAATGTTTTGTTTCTCCAATCTCTTCCATATATTGAAGTCACACTATTATTTCCCAATTAATCTTCTAATCAGCTTCTGAAGCAGTTATACCTCTAAGATTGGTTATTTAATACCAGGCTATTAGCATACCTGTCTCTCATGAATATTTTATAACTGCTTTTAAAGTTCATCCTTTGTAACTAAGAGCAACAAGCGTCTTCATCTTGCTTTGCAGCAGTTCAGCGGAATTAAAGTCCAAAATCATGATCTATTCCACCAGAGCTCTCAGAGAGGTTGCTGCTCATGTTAAGGGCTAATGTCATATAAGCATAAAGACAGGCAAGAGGCCTGCTGTATTCCAGAAGTGTCTTAGCCTTCAGGGCAGCAGAGGATTTTCTGTTGACTGTCTCCTACAGTTTTCACTTTTTTTTGCTTATTTGCTATTTATTGTCTGTCCTTATCAAGTATGTGAGTTGCCAACCAAGGACAAAGAGCAGAAACTTCTATTCATCCTTCCCTCCATTTCTGGAAAATTCTGAATACGAATAGTCTTTGACGCATGAACATAATTGGGATTGGAAAATTTGTTGTTAAGCAGTGTCATTAGTAGTGCAGACATCATGATTTCAATTTGCAACCTGCCCAGATGGCTTTCCCATTGATTTTGCTTTCAAGAAGCTGGCTGGGAAGATCACAAATGGCAACTCTATGATTGCCAAGCACTGGATCACAATGGGGAGGCTCATCCAATCTCATTTTACACATGTTGTGCATTGACAATAAAAGGTTTGAATTGAATTGAATTGCATGCTGCAACAATTGTAAGTACAAGGACTAGTCATAAGATCACTTTTTCTATCACTGTCATAAATTCAAATGTTTGCTAAATTAATGGTCATAAATCAAGGACTACCTATATTCTATCAGAGGAAGAGGGCATCTAACATAAGGAAGGAAGATATATTGCTCAAGACCTTTCACCATCCAGAATGGAAATTCAAGTGTTTCATACCAAGTGAGGTTATCTTTTAAAAGACACAGTGCACACCTGCATGGCTTATGCTCTTATATTTCCCATGTTAAATTATAGGGTCCCCCTCACACACACACCATTTTGATGTATATTGTCATCAGTATCAATCACACAAAGAATAAAGTTTCTCCTATAATTGTAGCAATGTTTAAAATTCATTGCTTATTTTTAAAAGAGTATTCTTTTAACTAAATTTTTGGTAGTTAAGATTCACATACAATTATTTCATTAGAGTCCCTATCCCTTCTGTAACTTATTGAACTGAGCAGAATATATGGATTTTCAACTGCAATTCTAATTGTAGATCTCATGCTGTTCTCATTAAAGTTGATGGCTTTACTATTTCCTTCACTGAACAAGGGATCTGATAATTTCATTGGAAATGTATTCTGTGATTACAGTGTTGCTTGCTAGAAGATATTGAAATTCAACATATGCAAATTGTAATCTGGGAAATTCTCTGTTCAAATCTTATCCAAAGCTATGAACTCAGTGGGTAGCCTTATACAACCCACTCTGGTTGTGACCTGCAACAAAGACACCCTGACCTTACAATAATAGGGATAATTATCTACCCATAAACTACTGTAAGGAGTCAAAGATGGATTTTTTTTTTTCTGAAAGGATCTTTAGTTTCTCTTCAATCTTGGAAAATGAAGGCTCACAAAACCTATAGATTAATAAGAACACAGTTTTGCTATTGTACTTAAATAGAGTATATACCATATATGCTCTTTTTAAATCCATCCCAATGTAATTTAAACAATAACAAAAGCTTCCAATATTGTTATATAATGTAATATTACCATCTGTAAGGTGAAATCCAAAGTAGCTCCTCTCATTTATTAAAAGGAGATACATAACTTCTGTTGCAAAGATAGCTATTACTGTTTCCTATTGTTCCCAAATTAGAAACAGTCTAATATATTTAGGAATAAAGAATGTACTCCTTTAGTTACATGGTCCAGTTCCTAGCTCACCTATCAATTTTACTAAGAACATGTTGCAAAAAACCCCCACAACTTTTGAAACAACTTTGACCTGGATGACTAGGAATCTCCATAAACATGTGGCAAACCTTTTTTTTATGAATATTTGGATTGGATATGCCTATCTCATGAATTAACTTGAGATAGTTACTTTTTTTGGTGTGTGAGGAAAATGCATATCATAGTCACCAAGTAAACTCCAGATCATCAACTCTTATTATCTGCCTCTGAAGTATTGTTGAAAACTAAGTCATGAAGAGAAAATACATACACTTTACTGTAATGCAGCAAAATTGCTTATGAAACCTGCAATTTAATGTACTTTTACATACTTCAAGAAAGATGTGTCTGTCATTGGTTTACATAGTTATAACTAAAAGAAAGGTTTAAATTAGACAAAAAAAATTATGGGTTTAACGTTGTCAAAAATAAATTTGAAACTGTACTGGGTGGTAATGATGAACATGTTATTACCAAGGTTTATAAAATGTTATTGAAATTGAATTTGGAGAATGAATACATGAAACTTTGCATGATTCAATGGGCAAAGAATTTTGCATATATTATTATGGATAGAAACTTATCAAAAGGGGATCCAACCTAGAATTAAGGAGAAATTTCCTGACAATGAGAACAATTTAATCAGTGGAACAGAAGTAGTGGGTGCTCCAATATTAGAGATTTTAAAGAAGAGATTAGACAGAATGGTACAGACTGGAGGCTGGAGGTTGGATTAGAAGATCACCTTCCAACTTTATTATTTTATTAATAATTAGAATAATTATTATTTTGTACTGAGTAAAAAATTTAAAAATTATTATTTTGTATTTACTATTCAGTATCCAGAAGCTGGCTATTCCTGCCAGCTTAGTGTCATCTGCGAATTTGATGAGTTTTCCTGTTAGCTTTATTTATTAATGATATACAATTAATAATAGATATCACATGTATTAAAGCATTGGTATCAGTAGTGGGTTGCTCCCGGTTCTGTCTAGTTCTTAGAACCGGTAGTAAAACCGGCAGGAGACTTCCTCCACCCACCCTGACGTCATCATGGGGCGATCTGTGAATGTGTGCGCGAGGGAAGTAAGTGCGTGCACACGCTCCCATTGTGAACCATTAGTAAAGGTAAGTGGAACCCACCCCTGATTGATATGGTCATGTATCTGGTAATAAGAATTTTGTGAGTCCCATGGTAACACATGTGTGGATCTAAAAAACACTTTTTAGAAAATAATCCTGATGAAACAGTATATGTGAGTATTTCATAGCTAGTGTTCTTATAACAATCATAATAGAAAGGACTGATATGTTAGCGGAATCAAAACTCTAACCTATATGTGTTTTGATACATAGGTAGCCCTTCGGGTTTGAAGAACATGCTGTTGTGCAGTACATCTGTGGCTTCGCAGTCCCAGTCTTAAAGTACTGAATTTACCACAATTGCGGTGCTTAAAATTCATTGTTATAATAAATATAGGGTGCTTTTTTTTGGAGGGGGGGTTGCTCATAGTTCTCTATTTGTTTTTGGCAGCGCCTGTCTTCAAAGCCAGGGGAGGCTTCATTGCACAGGGCTTGCCGACAGGTTCTGTCAGCAGCCATAGGTTTTAGTTTCTTTGGCAGGATATCACAGTGTGACAGGCTTTCCTTCACAGCAAGTTTGTAGTACTTGAGTGAATTACCTCAAGGTCTCTTCCCAGTCTTCAGTACATCATAGAGCAACTGGTGAGACATAAAGTAGTCATCCATTCTAATGACATGTCTAATCCATTCCATCTGGGCTCTAATAACCAATTAATCAATGCTGGTAGTCTTTGCATGATCCAGGTTGGAGACACAGCCTTGCCAAGGATGGAGTGGGGAGTGCACATATAAAATTTCTCGAGTTGTTTCATATGTTGGTAGTATAGAGTCCAGAGTTTACAGCCATATGGGAGGAAAGGGATTACCACAGCTCTGTAGGTTTTCAGCTTCAAGAAGATACAAACATTGTGTTGACTGAGCACATTAATGTGCAGCTGCACCCAAACCTGGCTAGTCTTGCTGATCATGGAGTCCATTTCATTGTCCAAAGACAGATACATTCTATTTTCTGCCTTAAAAGACATTCTGATACTAGATTAAGTACAGATATCCTTCTACGTAAATGAGAATTTGGGAGGAATAACAGTGCCAGCTTCCTTTAACAATTGGTCTTCAAATGTGTTTATTAGTTTTTCCACTAGCAAAGGGTTCATTGAGGATTCACATAGTTAGAATGGGGATATTCAAACAGAAAAATATGTATCAGAGAAATTCTGAAATTCTCAGAAGTACAAAGAAGGATATGAAAAGTGGATGAAGGAAAGTCTGACTGGCTGGAATGAACCCTTGACAGAAACAGCTACAGAAACACACATATATAATGCAACATTTTTCTTACTGTTCTTCTTATACTTGTTACCCATTATCTTCTGTCCTTGAAAAATGTTAGCAAATCTGAACAATCCCACTGTAATGTATTAAGCCAGTGGGGTCACTGACATGCAGATGTCCTCTGATAGGGGTCTCTTTAGATGCTTCAAAGAGATGAAGGAATTCAGACAGCCAAAAGATACTGCAAGCCAACTACTTCCTTTATCTAATGAATTTGTATTCTTTTGTGTTATGTAAAGTTGACAGAGTTTCCATAATGCAACACAATGTGACCCCTTTCTTCTTTTTCTGTAGTTACAAGAGTGGTGAGTTGCTCCCAGTTCGGTCTCGTTCTATAGAATAGGTAGCGGTGACGCTGTGATGTCATCAAACCGGTTCTAATAGTCCCGGACCGAAGCCCCCCCCCCGTGCACCCGTACTTACCTGTCCCTGTGCGCAGTGTGCAGGTCACGCGTGCGCGCATGCACAGGAAGCTTTTTTTGAGCTTTTTTTGCTTAAAAAAGCTTCTGCGCATGCACAGGAGTGCCCATTCGGCGCGCTCCGCACGCTCCGCACGCTCCGACCACACACAAAGCGCGTGCACCTACAGAACCGATAGCAAAGTTAAGTAGAACCCACCCCTGAGTTACAAGTACTGAAAAATAAAAACAGAGGAGGAGAAAAGTGATGGAAAAGAGAATTCTTATATATTTTTGTCTTGTGCTGTTTAAGGTCATGAAACTTATCAAACAGAGTTAACAGTCTAGTTTAGTTTATTGTTTGTGAATCTGCCCTTTGAGAAAGTGTCTCATCCCTTTTTCATCTGTTCCTGGCCTGCCACAGTTGGCTAAGCAAAAGGATTTGTGTTCACTTTATCAGCTCTGACCTTTTGCGTCAGATCAGCACAGAGAACTTTGTACTAATCTGGGCAGACCCTGGGGACTGGCACTCCTATTCTTGTTTTAGTTTACTGTATGGACCAAACAATCTACATGAAACATGATTAAAAATTAAGTTTTCTGCTTTTTCTTAAAATGGAATCAGAATAATGGAGAGAAACAACATCACAAAGGACTGGGGATGGGATGGGGAGGCCTTCAGGGAAAAGAAGTGATGCAGTTTTTACATTTCCTGTTGTTAGAAGAACGTTCTTAGTTCAATTTTTTGACCTGGATCATGAATAAATACAAATATGCAACAACTAGAAGTAATTTATTCATTCAACCACATAAATGGTTGAAGTAGGGATCTACCAGTAGAGGTACATATAATGACAAGCAGGGTTTGATGTTTAGATATGCAGATTGAGGTATTCCTGCCCTGGGCTTTGATCATGAGATCAAAGTTTAGAGATGTAAGTTTGCCCTGAGGGTGTGGATTATAATGAGGGAATCTGGAGTCTTCCTTTATCTTGTGGGGATTCCTATTTTTGTGATGGAGCCAGTGAGGTGTTGGTCTAAGTATTAGGATTGTATGATTATTCTGAGGCTTGCTGGTAGTTTAGATGGCTGCTAAAGGGGCCTGGAAAATCAGAGGTGTTTAATGACCATTCTTTTTTATGTTCTTTTCTATTTAATTTCTAATGCTTTTCTAATGTTTCCCTTCCCCCCTTGTGCAGGACCAGGCTATTGGATTCTACACATTGATAAAATATGTCTAATAGTTGTGGTAGCCATACCTTTGATCAATTTGAATCATCATAAGGGTGGCTTGCCTTTGATTTGTGATCCTATGCATGTGGGGTGCACTGGATAGGGAAGCAGAAAAAAAATATTGTTATTGCTTTCCAAGTTCTCTTATGAAAGATGCTTAATTGGGAGAAAGAGACTGATTTTGTATTGAAACAGAAAGCAATGCTTACTACTGACTATTTCTTAGCATACCCCAAGCCACACAGTCTCTTTGTTCTGTGTGGAATGATTAAAAAGGGTGAATACCGACAAGCTTCAGCCTTCCCAATCTGCATGCCCAGTTTTCTGCAAGTATTCCCTGGAATTTTATTTGATGGGTTTCTTAAGATCTTATTTGGTCATATATTTGTTTAGAAATATGACATATCAATAATAAATGCACATAATGGGTGAAAGCATAGCAATAATTACAAGCATAAAGATCAATACACATAAAATATTTTTTATCACCATCCCCCTTATTCCATTAAATTAATCTGCTGAAGAGTATAGCATAAGTCCCAATATAAACTGAAATCAGATGTTCAGTGAAGAGAATCTGGCAGCTGACGTAGGTATGCCTTGTCAGCAGGAGAGAGAAAGACAAGCTTTTTTGGCTGGTAAAGGCATCAATGCTGTATAATTCTGAATTGTTTATGTCTTGCTGGAGAACTCCTTGTGAAGTGACCGTAGTCCACCTCATCCTAATGAAGTCTACTGAATCAAAAAGACAATAATAGCCATTATTGTAGAGAAACCAGGGTTCTATTACACACATACACTATATGTCTATACTCAGTATGCTAAGTCTGTTGTTGAATGCCCATCCACATTGATGTTGGAAAATAACAAGTCCTGGCAATGGCTAAGAGTAGGAAAGTTGAAGGAGGAGTCAGAGGGGCTAATTAAGAACAAATATGTATAAAACCAGAATTAAGAAGACAGCAACAGATAGCAGGTGCCGCCTCTGCATGAAGTGGAAGAAATAATGGATGGCCTGGTTAGCTGCCACTGGAAGATCACACAGATTGATTACAAAGAATGGAATGACAAAGTAGTTGGTACATTGGTAGAGTTGCAGGAAATACCATTTGGCTCAAACAAGAACTTCATTTTCTAAAGTAATAGAAAATGAAGAAGTTAACAATGCTAAAGAATTCAAACAGGCACCTGTCTCATAACACTCCAGACATACTATGAAGAAAAAGAGAAATCCTAATTTCCAAAGTGTTGTTAGTGATTCAAATATAGGTAAAACAATAAAAAATATGTAGCAAATGTGAGAAAATTTATGTATTTGAGGTATTTCTGCCCAAATTAGCCATTAGAAGTAGTCCTCAACTTATGATGACAATTGAGCCCAAAATTTATGTTGCTAAGTGAGACATTTGTTAAGTGAGTTTTGCCCTATTTTACTACTTTCCTCACCAAATTTGTTAAGTGAATCACTACAGTTCTTAAATTAGTAACATGGTTGTTAAGTGAATCTGTCTTCCTCATTGACTTTGCTTGTCAGAAGGTCACAAGTGAGGATCACATGACTCTGGGACACTGCAACCATCATAAATGTGAGTCAGTTGTCAAGCATCCAAATGTAAATCACAGGGATGCTGCAACGGTCATAAGTTATAACCAAAATGGTTATAAGTCAGTTTTTTCAGTGCCGTTCTAACTTTGAATGGTTACTAAATGTTGTAAGTTGAGGACTAAATTTACTGATTAAGTAAATACTGATTAAGTATATTGGGTTGGGAAGATGAGAATATGAAAGATGTAGGTTTCTGACCAATCCAACTTTGGTTAATCATTTTACCTAGGATCCCCAAACATAGTGCTTCATCAGATGGATATCAAAGAAACTATACCATAGGGTTGTGCCATGATTCAATGTTCCTTATTAATTATCTTCTGGGGTAGGGACATCCAGAGGGAGGAGGTACCTGGCACTCTGGCTTTGAATGCTGGAAAATGATAGATAGTCAGATACTTTGCATTTCTGTTTTCAATCACCCATTTCTCTCTTATTACTGATGCTATTGAAAAATGTATCTTTTGTATTCCATATAACAGATTGAAATTTGCTGGAAAACTCAAGAGACTTATATAAAAAAAATGTCAAAATACATAGATATCTGGATGGGCTTTTACACTATATTCTATAATATCTAGCTGTAACTTTGTTTTTTGATGACAGAACATGATGAAATTTCTATAACAATAAACATATTAAATTACAGATAGATGTGTCTAAAGCAAAAGGATTTTCATATAGAATGGTGATAATTTTTCCTGAATGTTCTACAATAATAGTCATGGGTTTCCAGCACAAATTAAAAAAAATTGAAATAAATCAATCATTAGGCTATATCAGCTATCTTGTGGAACTCAAAAAAACCTGTTGGAAAACCACTAAGAGTAAGCAACAGGATGACAATGATGCAAATGATTATCCAAATCATAAGGTGAATGCAATAACTAAGAAACTCTATACCTACAATTTCTGTATACCCTAAAACACTGGTGGATTATTGCAATAAATGCTCCATCGTAGTGGTTTTCATAGATGACTAGATATGAAGAGAAGAAGGAGATGATGATAATGTTCTCCACAGAGGGCTAATGTTCTTTAAATAAATGCATCAGAATCACATGTACTTGGAGGCTCAGAATAGAATGGGTACAGACCTGTCTCATTTTCAACAGAGAAATAAAAATCCATTCCATATTACCTTGCTCTCCTTTGGCATCCAGATTGGACTCATATTTATGCCCTTCAATGTACTTTTTGTTACTTAGGAGAACTATGATTATGCATATCTTAATTACTTCAATAAGAGTCAAAACAAACAGGGAAAATAGAAATATGTCTTCTATATAGGACACACTGTATAGTATAGTGTTTTGAAATAAACCAATGATATCACTTATAGGCAATGCTCTATGGTTTGACCTTTTATGTAACAATTTCATTAATAATTATTAAATAACAAAATTGAAACTGGATCAATAACATACAAACAGTATATGAATGTTGATACTGTTTACTTCATATTATGTGCTGAATACAGACAAGCAAATTTTATTATACTAGTCATGCAGGCTATGGGAGTTATACTCCAACACAATTGGAAGATATCAAACTGAGATTGCTTATTCCAGTAAAAATGAGTCATAAGCATTTTCATATCCCTTAAAAGCTAAGTTGAACTTAGTTGATTTGTACTAAATGCCTGACTCCTCAAAAAAAAATACGTGTAACATGGTACAATGTAATAGAATATATTTTTCAAAAGAGTACACATCAGATTTTGCTAAATAATCTTCGCTAAATGCAAATAATTGTTAGTGATAAATAATTCCCATTTAGTTTCTGAAAGCTTATCACTTCATTGGTTTTGCACAGTATTATCAAGTAGGCTAATAAAACTCTTTTCTTTGTATCTTGTTCACTAATTGTTCATTTATCAAAACAGAGTGAGAAAAGTGTTGGCATTTACTACAAAATTTATCAAAAGACTTCTCTGCACAGAACTGTAGCAGAAAAATACTTAAAAGTCCAATTATTTGTTGTAGCTCTATATTAAAATTTAAATAATCTTTATTGATAGGGAGTTAATTTAGGTGGCTAAGTAAAGTACTTTTTGATAGTAGAAAACAGAGTTCAGGGAAAGCGTAGCCCAATATTTGTATTTTGAATTTTTTAGAATTATTTTTCAGTTTAAATTGTATCCCACTCCAAAACCAAATTCTATAGAACCAAGTGACACACATAAGTTTCCTGGAATTTACTGGAGCATTTTCAAATGCGTTATGGATTTATTAACAACCTTAAACAATTTATGATAAATCTTTTGCAACAGCAACTCATCTAAATTTTTGGAATCTTGAATAAGTTGCCATCACTAGGGGCATAACTCAGGGATTTCCATGAGTTATTTCCCCTGTTATTTGTACTTGTCATTAGGCTCAAACTATTAGATACTATCAATTTAACAAATGAATTATGGCCGCTTCAAAAATTGTATCCACTTTCAAGTTGCAGACACAGCCTAGGAACACTGAGGACAGAGTGGTCTGCTCCTCTTGCCCAATATGAGCTCTGGAAAGCAAGTCCAAGGCTATGTGGACCCCAAGGAATGAGAAGCAAAGATAAATATGCTTGAGAGGCCTGAGGCAGGCAGTCTTGGACCTGCACTAGGTCTCCCAGGGCTTCCCTACACTGAGGCACCACATGGTCTGCATAACACCCCTCACAGTTGTTTAACAACTGTATCAGGGAAAGCAAAGATAGGGAGGGGTCACTAACAAGGTGATTGAATAGATGCATCACTTATGGACTGTCACAACTGGCAACCATAATGGGCAGGCTCCATTATAGTCATGAGTCAACAAATGAACTATCTATATATTGCTGTATATTTCTAGTCATCCTGAACTTGAAAAAGTGGATGAAAGAGGGGGGAAAAAGCATTTATTCATCTCTTGGAAATAAAAAAACATCAGAAAGAGATATCAATCAGCCCAGCTTTGTTGTCAAGAAATGTATTAGGTAAGCTTTACGGATTCTCTCAATGTATCCTACAATAAAGCAGCACTGGGAATATTTCTGCTTCTTGTCCTGATCAGTCTTTATTAATCCCTCCTATCCAAATGCCTCTTGAAAGAGGGCTGTCTTTTCTAAAGGATAAAATGGCGGGGGTCAACATGAATTAAGAAGCATGCTTCTTAAACTGAGAATGTGCTGTTGAGAAGGTTGTTTCTGATTTCAAAGTATCCATTTCTCAAAAAATTAAGAAAGGGTGCATGAAGCTTGGAGTTTCCCTGCTGTATCATGTATAGTTATTAGGAGAAAGCAGTCCTGAAGAAAACAGAGTCCCATCACCTTGAATTGGGGCAAGAAGCCTCCCACCATCCTATGTGCTCCTTTAAGATAGATACTCTGTGAATAGTCTTGTACTATCCGAGAAATAGGCAGCAATTTCTGAGTTGTCTTCAAGGAGAGACCCATGTGGGGTTAATTACAACAATCTAGTTGACATATAATGAGAGAAAGAGCTCCTGGCATTAGCATTTCATGATCCAGGAAGGAATATATATGAGAGACCCACCAAAGCCAGCTTGATGTATATTGAATAGAGCAAAACATGGCATGTATGTTTACATACATATGAAATCTATAAAATAATGTAATGGATTGATCATAATAACAACAATCTTTCCTTTTGCCTTTACTTGTTTGGGTGTTGTTTTTGGTGGAAGGAGAATTCTCTGCATGTAAGTTTCTACTAAAAAAAAACTGTTATAAAAGAGAAAACATGAAGATGGGATTTGTTCAAAAATAAAAAAATGTAGAAACAAAAATCATTGAGGGCAATAATCAGGATATGAAGCAAAAATAATTTCAAGAGTTGATACATGTAACTTGTAGGGGCAAGCAAGAAACAGCTATTGCTGAATGTGGAAGAGGAAGCTGAGATGAAATTGGGAGCAAGGAGCCAAGGTTACCGTAAATGTGATAGCCAGAATAGCAAGTGCAGAATGGCTTTGAAAATTCACTAGAACTCAGCCAGTTATACTATATATGGCCCAGGATATAATTGGCCAATTTGACAGAGTTGAATTCAAAGAAGATCCTGTGACAATAACAGAAGGCTGATAGATAGTTCTTTAGGGGATGCAATTATCATCAACGCTTCTTTGGTGATCTTGGCATCTGAATCTCAGGAAAGATAATTGAGGAAATGGAGTTGCTTGAGAATGTTTTGTGCATCAGAGTTTTTGACTATTATATAACATCTATTTTTTAAAAAAATCACCTAAATTAAAAAAGCAACAACTGATAAATTCTACAACCAGAAAAATGTCAAGCATTTGAGCAGTTAATATTTCCACGAAGCAGGATTGGCAGGTTTCATGGAGAGAACTATCTGAAGCACCAGTTACATCAATCCACATGAGAAGGCAACCCATAGGAATGAAACAGAACATTTCATTGACTGGCACTGCTGGTGTGCAAGAAGATGGGCATTGGCTATGGGGTGGGCTCTGAATCTCATTTCAAGTTAATCTCCTCTATAGGATGAGCCCAATAATGTGGTCAATACAACAAAAATTATCATCAAAATGTGCAAAACTCCCAAAATTATTTATTGTTTTAGTCAGATCCATCTGAATTCCTTCAGAGAAAATATGGTATACAATGCATATACAATGATACAATGTATAAAAGTAAAAGGCACATTTCTCCCGCTTAACATAGCGGCTATAGCCAAAAATATATTGAAATGCTGCTTACAAGTTTTTGGTATGGAGGGCAGATTTCTTCGAATATATCAGCAAATCAACTAAGTCAGAGGAGGGAGTTATGGCCTTTTATGATTTTGGACTTCAACTTCCAGAACCCAATGGGCTACCTTAACTTTCTCAGCCTCAGTCCTAGTTTCTCCGCTGTCTGAAGGCTAATAAGGCATTGAGTGCATCCTGAGTCCAACAAGGCTGTAAGGACCTCCCTTACTCCCAAGGAAAGCAACAAAATATCTATCTGGGTTGTCATAGGGATGATGGTGCCATTTACCATCAGGTCGTCTTTCCCTTCGCTGTCACTTTCATAGTAGACCAAACCAGGCTTATTGTGGGTCAGAGTTCCCTTCCCTTCACTGGATTGGGGAGAGACCTCCATAAATATTGAACCGCCCATGTTTTCTTTTTTGTCTTCGCAGGTGGTTTTTCCAACTTCACCTGGGCTGGGCCTCACAGTTCAGATCCCAGCCATGGCATGAAGTAATCGGCCACTTGTTGACCTTCCTTCCTACAGCAGAAACATGCTCTCAGGCTCTGGCAGGGATTCTTACCTATGACAGAGAATATACCCCCTCTTCCCCCATATGGTGCTGGGTGTCTCTCTGGCATTCGGGAGGACTTGTTCTCTTGTGCAGCATGCTTCCGGTACTCCATCAGGTCTTGCTCCACATTTGTGGCTAACTGGTAACATGCTTAAAGGTCACAGGCACCCCTTGGGGCAGGCAGTTGTGATACAGTTCCTTGTTCAGCTCTTCCTGGAATTGGTAGACCAGCATACGCTCGTGCCAATCTCTCAGGTGAGTCACCATGCTATGAAAATCTTGGAGGTACTCTGCCACTAGCCATTTGTCCTGCTGTAGGGAGCAGATGTGGGTCTCTGCCTGCCAACTTGCTGTAGGGTCTTCAAATCTGTCTTGCAATGACTGCATGAAAGTTGTCCATAGCCCCCTCAGCTCCATAGCCCCCACACTGTGGAGAGACAGTAGCCATCCTGCTGCAGGATTACATCTCCTCCAGGTTAGATGTAATGGCATGGACCCAGGCGTGCTTGTTCCATATAGTTCCAGACTTGGGTCAGGAAATAGGCCAAATTGTAGACTCCTAGGGGATGTGGCAGTTGGTCCTGTCATACTAAGATATACCCAGTCAGCACTCACTGCTGCCAGGTGTGCTTGAACCAAAATTCCAGCTGCTGCTGGGGCTGCATGTGTTGGCCCCTGCCCCATCATCTGGGAGGCAGCAGTGAGGGGTGCCACTGTCCCTTGGGGGGGGGAGACTCCCACTGCCCTGAGTGGAGTTAGTACCATTGGCTGTAGGAGGGGAGGAGACAGGGTAGGCAGCAGTTTCATGGTACCTGTCCCAACTCCTGTGATTGCAGCAATGAGGTGTGGTGGCACTCCGGACTTCCCAGCAGCCCACCAAATGTCTCCCTCAGCTGTTCCATCAAAGGACTGCGAGCTGCAGATGGTAACTTCCACTTAGTTGGATAATCCCACTCAGCTGCTTGTCTAGCCCCCACTTGCTCCCCTGGGCCCCCATGATCCGCTTCTGCCGCCTTCTCTACATGGCTCACCCACCTGTCCTTGGGGCCCAAATAGGGCCCTTCCATCATTCTCTCCCTCTTGAGCACGAGCTGTTGCTCCAGTTTCTAAGTTTTCGGTTTGGGGTTTGTACCATCCACTAGCATCCTGGCTTGGGCTACTGCTAGTGTCTCTTGAGAGGAAGCTTCCCCTGGCTTCATAGCCCCCCACCCCATTCATTTCTTTCTCAGTTGCCAACATCTCAAAATGACCAATCTCCTGCGAAGTCCAGTTAGGCTGCTACATAGAAGGGCTGTGTTAATATCAACTGTCCAGTTGGAGAATCCAGAAAAAGAAACTCCTAGGACATTTTTTTTACCAAGAGTATGAAACTTTACTGAATAAACCACATTGGCACAAAAGAACCAAAACCAGCTTTGGTTTTCCCACACAAACGCAAGTGTAATTATCATATTTTTGGAGTATAAGATGCATCTTTTTACCCCCCAAAAGGGGTGAAAATCTGGGTGCGTCTTACACACTGAATGTATACATTTGGGGGGGGGGCAGTTGCTGTGACAGTGGTGGCGGTGGCAACAGCAGCAATGGGGGGTGGCAAAAGCAGCAATGGTGGCAACAACAGACAGCCACCGCTGCAGAAAGCCTGAACTGCCCCCCATCGCTGCTGCTTCTGCTGCTGCCACCAGAAAGCCCAGACCGCCCGCCCTATCACTGCTGCTTCTGCTGCCCCCACTGCCCCGCTGCTCCTTCTGCTGCTGCCGCCCCCACCCACATCACTGCTGCTTCTGCTGCTGCCGCTGCCCCATTGCTAATGTTTCTGCTGCCGCTGCTGCCCCCACATCGCTGCTGCTTCTGCTGCCGTCACTGCCACCCCCACCCCAATCGCTGCTGCTTCTGCTGCCACACCCGCATCACTGCTGATTCTGCTGCAGCTGCCACAACCCCCGCCCCCACTACCTCTGCCGCCCCCGCTATTGTGGCTGCTTCTGCTGCTGCCAAATAGGCTGTTAAAAAAAGGTTCTGAGGATCACGGGGCTCAGCTGTGATTGACAGCTGAGCCCTGTGATCCTTGGAGACTTTCTTTTTAAAAGCATTTTTTACAGCCTATTTGGCAGAAAGGCTGTAAAAATGCTTTTAAAAGTAAAAAGAAAGGTTCCAAGGATCACGGGACTCAGCCTTGATTGACAGCTGAGCCCTGCGATCCTCGAAGCCTTTCTTTTTAAAAGCATTTTTTACAGCCTATTTGGCAGAATAGGCTGTAAAAAAT
>JANHFM010001515.1:167963-180813 GCA_032468115.1 Grayia smithii | reverse complement strand
GGAAGGAAGGAAGGAAGGAAGGAAGGAAGGAAGGAAGGAAGGAAGGAAGGAAGGAAGGAAGGAAGGAAGGAAGCTGTCTCTCTCAAGAAGAGCAGGGTCTTTCTGAAAATGCCTGAGATTTGGGTAGGGGGAATGACTTCTGAAAACAACTGTCAGGAAGTACACAACTTCCCAAGGAGGCTGTTTCTGTCATCTTAAACAAGAAAACATCTTTAAAAGTTGGGCTGGCACAACACTGTTAAAGATGACCAGTGACTTAACCCACCTTTTTGTTTTGCCCAACACACTGAAGTACCCAAATAAGCAACTGTATTGCAATACCCAAACCAGAATAAAATTAAGATTAATCACGCAACCATTCCATCTTGAGCAGGCTTAATGCTATGGGCTCTGTGTGCTAGCCAAGGCATGGGAGATCTTCATTGGGCACACTTGTTAGGTGGCACAGTGCTGCAGTACTGCAGGCTGCTCACTGCTAGCAATTTGATTTTGAATGGCTCAAGGTTGACTCAGCCTTCCATCATTCCGAGGTCAGTAAAATGAGGACCCAGATTGTTGGGGGCAAGAGGCTGAATCTGTAAACCACTTAGAGAGGGCAATAAAGAACTATGAAGTGGTATATAAATTTAAGTGCTATTGTTACTTGCATGTGGGAATTGATATGTAGAATATGTTCTTTCTGGCTTCATTAAAAAATAACAGAATAACCAAGTTGGAAGGAATTTGGGAGGTCTTCTAGTCCAACCACCTGCTCAAGCAGGAGACCCTATTACACTTCAGAGAAGTGGCTGTCCAATCTCTTATTAAAAGTCTCCAGATTATTCTGCCAAGAAATTTCTCCTTAGTTCTAGTTGCTTCTCTCCTTGATTAGCTTCCATGCATTGCTTTTTGTCTTGCCTTCTGGTGCTTTGGAAAATAGGTTGTCCTCCTCTTCTTTGTGACAGTCCTTAGATATTGGAAGAGTGCTATCATGACATCCCTAGTCCTTCCTTTCATTATTTTATTTTTTATTTTTATTTATTTATTAGTTCGATTTATATGCCGCCCTTCTCCCAAAGGACTCGAACAATAAACAGTATTAAATTAAAATGGGAATTAAAATTAACAATTAAATTAATATTAAAATAAATAAAATTAAAACCCCTGTCAGTCAGCTGATCTGCTGGAACAGCCACGTCTTCAGGTCATGGTGGAAGGATCGGAGGTCAGGGGCCATCCGGAGCTCAGTGGGTAACCCATTCCAGAGGGTTGGTGCACCCACAGAGAATGCCCTCGCCCTGGGAGCCACCAGCCGACATTGTCTGGTCGATGGCACCCTGAGGAGGGCAGCCCTATGTGAGAGCATGGGGCATCGGGAGGAAGGCAAAAGGTGGTCCTGCAAGTACCCTGGGCCGATGCCATGTAGGGCTTTATAGGTGAGTACCAGTACCTTGAAGTGGATCTGGAGGGCCACCGGTAACCAGTGCAGCTCGTGCAGGAGAGGTGTCACATGGGAGTAACAGGAAGCTCCTGTAATCATCTGCATGGCTGCATTCTGGACCAGTTGGAGCCTCGGGTGCACCCCAAGGGCAGTCCCATGTAGAGGGCATTGCAGTAGTCCAGACGCAAGGTGACCAGGGCATGAGTGACTGTGCGAAGGGTATCCCGATCTAGGAAATGGCGCAACTGGCGTACCAGGCGAACCTGTGCAAAGGCCCCCTTGGTGATGGCCGTCAATTGGTCTTCTAAAGACAGCCGAGCATCCAGGAGGACACCCAAGTTGCAGACCCTATCAGAGGGAGCCAGTAACTCTCCTCCCATCGAGAAAGATGGGGCCACTAGACCATGAGATGCCGATAGCCACAGCCACTCAGTCTTGGAGGAATTGAGTCTAAGCTCGTTCCAGGCACATATTGCCTCCAGGCACTGTGACAACACAGAAAGGGCATCACTGGGTTGGTCCAGGGTAGAGATGAATAGTTGAGTATCATCGGCATACTAATGATACCTCACCCCGAAACTGCAAATGATCTCACCCAGTGGCTTCATATAGATGTTAAAGAGCAGGGGGTAGAGGACCAATCCCTGAGGCACCCCACATGAGAGGGGCCTCGAGGAGGACCTCTGACCCCCCGTCCATACAAACTGCGAGCAACCCGAGAGGTAGGAGGAGAACCATCGTAAAACAGTGCTGCCAACTCCCAACCCCCTAAGTCATCGCAGTAGGATACCAAGGTCGATGGTATTGAAAGCTGCTGAGAGGTTAAGTAGCACCAGGATGGAGGAACAACCACCATCCCGTGCCCACCAGAGATCATTCACCAGAGCGACTGATGCCGTTTCTGTGCTGTGACCATGCCTGAATCTCAATTGGTACGGGTCCAGATAGTCCGTTTCCTCCAGGAATTGTGGGAGCTGCTGCGCAACCACAGACTCGACAACCTTCGCTATAAAGCGGAGGTTGGAGACAGGATGGAAGTTGTTAAGGGAGTCTGGATCCAAGGCAGGCTTCTGGAAGGGTCAAACTATCACCTCCTTCAAGGTGATGGGGAAGACCCCCTCCCTCAACAAAGCATTGACAATGGCCTGGATCCAGGCTCCAGTCACTTCCCTGGTAGCCGAGACAAGCCAGGAGGGACAAGGGTCCAGTAAACTCATGGGGGAACCCAGTCTACCCACAATCCTGTCCACGTCATCCAGAGAAACAGGGTCAAACTCAACCCAGATGTTACCTCCAAGACTAGCCTCAGTATCCTCGTCGGACCCCGCCCAGTCAGAGTCTAACCCCATCCGAATCTGAGTGATTTTATCTTTCAGAAACTGAACAAAGACGTCAGCTCTGCCCTGTAAGGGATCCTCCCTTGCTCTCTGGTGAAGAAGGGAGCTGGTCACTCAGAACAGGGCCACTGGGCAGTTTTCTGCAGACACAATGAGAGCGGAGATATAATTACATCTCGCCATTTTCATTGCCACAAGATAAGACCAAATATAGGTTCTTAGATGTGTTCGGTCAGACTCAGATCGGGAAGATCTCCAACAGGCCTCTAGGCATCTTTTCCAGCGTTTCATCTCCTGGAGCTCCATGGAGAAACAAGGAGCTACCTGGGATCTGTGCTGGATCAGAGGCTGCAACAGCACAATTCTGTCCAAGGCCCCAGAGGCATCCCATTCCCAGGACACCACCAGGGCCTCAGCCGAATCGTGTGTTTGGGACATGGGAAATGTCCCAAGCTCCACGATGAACCTCTCTGGATCCATCAGGTGCCTGGGGCAGAACTAACGTAGTGGTTCCGCCTCCCAGCAATGAGGGTTGGCAGTGAGAAAGTCCAGCCTAAGGAGGGAGTGGTTGATCCATGACAGGGAGAACAGAATGCTGCCCCCTACCCCAATCACTAATCCACTGCCCAGAGAGAAAAATGAGGTCGAGAGTGTGTCCACCATTGTGAGTTGGGCCCTGTACAATCTGAGTCAGGTCCATGGCCATCATGGAGGCCATGAACTCCCGGACTAGCTCTGATGTCTCGCCAACTGATGGCAGGTTGAAATCTCCCACAACCATAAGATTGGGGAGCTCTACCACCAGCTTGGGTAAGACATCAAGTAATGCAGGCAGGGCTGAAGATACGTAGCTGGGAGACAGGTACGTAACTAACAGGCCTGACTGAACTCCAGGGTCCCACTTCAACAGCAGGGACTCATACCTGCCTATCTGAGGGACAGTGACCTCCCTAGGACTAAGGCTCTGTCTGATAACTATTGCCACCCCCCACCCCTTCCCTGGGACCGTGGCTGGTGCAACACCCGGAAACCCGGTGGGCATAGTTCGGAGAGTGGTACCCCTCCCTCTGGGCCCAACTAGGTCTCCATGATGCAAGCCAGGTCCACGCCCTCATCAATAAGATCTCAGACGAGGGGGGATTTATTCATCACAGACCTGGCACTAAGATACACCAGCCGAAGTCCCAGGTTCCTCATTCCCAAACCCCCAGGGGAGCAGGGTGAATCAGAAGGGCGGGAACACACCACCGTTTGGATACAGTGGGGGTGCATTCCTCTTGAACCATGAAGCCCTCTGGTCCCACTTCCTCTGCACCTCCCAACCACTACAGGAATGGAATGACCCTCTCTCCACTAAGCTCCATCCCCTCCCCCCTCCCCCCCACCATGACCATCCAACAGGCTAGGTTGCTGATCTCTGAGGGACTCCCCGGGCCCTCTGTTAATATTCTGACCAACCCGCCTCCTGGATCCCCTTAAAATTGGATTAAGCATTTTAATTAAAAAACCCCTCAGGTCCCATTTTGAAGCATGCCACCTCTCGGGGTTCCAAAACCTGTCATTGAGGTAGGTCTTTGATAGAGAAGAAGGCCAAGTCCGTGAGATGGGGGTATCTCGCAGCGAGAGGAGGTCTGCCGAAGTATAAGCCAGTTGGAAAAATAAAGTTTAGTTTAGTTTAGTTTTATTCAACTTATATGCTGCACTACTCCCTAAGGACTCAGGGTGGCGCACATAGATAAAAATGTATACAATAAGATAAAACAAATAAAACAGTATTAAAACTATCAATAAAATAATTAAAAACCCAAAATTAAGACTACCCCCCGGATCAGCAAGACTGTTGGAAAAGCCAAGTCTTCAGGTCACAGCAGAAAGAGCGGAGATTGGGGGCGGTCCGGAGCTCAGTGGGTATTCTGTATTCTTTTCTTTCTTTTTTTTGTCTTTTTTTTTTAAAACAGAGCTCTTGAGAAGCTAAATGTTTGCACCCTATTGTGGCATCTTTATTTCTACTTTTTCCTATGGGGTGATTATATTTTGCATTCAATTAAATTAGACATTTTCCCCTCCAAAGCAAATGCCTTACCTTTCAACTTCAGCTCTCTGACTCAGATTGGTAATGGCAGCTATGTACTGCATAATGTATTTACTTGCTTCTGTTTTACCTGCTCCACTTTCCCCTGAGGGCACAAATGAAAGACAGGCATCAAAACACAATTTCATCTATTTCGCTAGCTAAAGAGAACAGGTGCGCTTTGAGTTTCTTGAATTTCTTATCATTTAAGAAATTAATATTAAGCTCTATGTCTTCATGCTCAGGTTCTAGTTCAAGAGGAAAACAAGGCAAAATCTTGAAACTCTTCATAAAAGTTGGAAAGAAAAGTATACAGTATTGGAATAACAAGTTCTAAATTTAAAAAATAAAAAATAAAGTGGAACAGGAGAGCATCTGGCAAATAAATTTTACAGCTTATATTTACAAAAACCTACAAATCATAGCTGATATATAATATTTCTCAGTGTCTGGAGGTTGTAAACCTCTGGATGGGGAAGAACAGATCTCAGCTTAACCTTGGTGAACTGAGTATCTATGGATTTTAGGGTCCATTGGATCTAGAATTTTTCCCATCTTAGGATCTTTGGACCCAAACTGATCCAACATTCAATTTGGGGTCCTCATGGACTCACAACTTCTTTTTGAAGAACAAGTGGCAGCTATAATGAGGAAGGTTTCTCCACAACTTTGTTTTTTTATCTCAGTTGCATCCCTGCTTGGATCAAGAGACACTGTTCAACACACAGGCCTCAGTCACCTCTCAAGTGTATTAGTACAATACAATTACATGGAGTGACCATTGAGGATCATCTGGAAGCCGCAACTGATCCAGAATTTGAAAACACTGGCAGTTCTGGATAATCTTAGTACTGTACATCCATGTTACATTTCTGCTATGGGAACTGTACTGACTCCAAGTGTGTTTCCAGGTGGAATTCAAGATGCTGGTTGTTACATCTTTAAAGTTTTCCACATCACAGGGCTGAGTTTTTTGTGGGATCATTTCTCACTGGTTGTTTCTATCCATCCCACTAGGTCTGACAGGAGGGGCATGCTCTAGATCCCTTTAGTTAAAGAATGTCCTCTTATGGGACCTTGGAAACCTGCTTTTGTTGTTGTTGCAGCACTTGTCTTTTGGAAACCATCCTCTCCAAGATCAGATTGGCCTTGCTGGCCTTCCATTAAGCACTCTATGTGTTTCACATAGGTAGGTAAAAGTAGGTAGGTCCCACTTTTTGTATTGTCTTATTGGATCAATCTTCTATGACCACCCTTGGCTATTTATTTCACTAATAAATGTTTTTATTGTTTTAATGTGTTGTTAGCTGCCCAGGGTTACATCTACTAGATGGACAGCTATTTAACATGAATGAATGAATGAATGAATGAATGAATGAATGAATGAATGAATGAATGAATGAATGAATATCGCTCACTCACTAAATCATAGAATGAATTCAATTATAGCCAGGTTGGACTCATATTTTATACAAAACCATCAGTTTGTAATGCAATGTAATATAAGAACCTAGCTTTAATCTTTCAGCTTTGTTTAAAGTATTACCATGATGGGAGGCAGCAAGTACCTCTGACGCACCTGATATTACAATGCATGTGTCCTTTGATCGCCTCTTCATGGCTTTATATGCTGCATCTGCGATGGCAAAGAGATGAGGTGGCCTCTCATACAACTCACGCCCTTTGTATTGCTCAACTGTATCACGGCCATAGATGTTCAAATTCTTGTAAGGATTTACAGAAACAACTACTTCCCCAATAAATGTGTAGATCCGTCCCTTTTCAAACCTAAACGGTGCAAGACAAAGGTGACAGAAAAATTAGAAAGGTTTAAAAAGCAGACAGTTAATATCATTTAACTAACATGAACGTTGTACTTTAATGAGAAGTTCATTTCATCATACTTTTTCCTCATGACCAAAGAATTTACTAACTGTAAGTAAGCAATATTTGAAAAGTTACATCAGTAACTTTTATGTTAAGTACAGGCAGATTTATGTACACTGTGTATGCCTTTTAAGTTCTTTATGTAAATGTAGAAACAGGATTAGGCATGTAAAAATTCAAGGTATCCATGAATGTGTGCACAGCCATATCCTTAAAGTTGTATCTTCATTAATAGTAATACTTAAATATGTGATATATCACAATTCAAAACTCTAAAAATCCCAGAAAAAACAAGATTTTAATATTTAATATACAAAATGGCATGTCAAACCTTTAGTTTTTTACTGGGAATTTAGTTTTTCCACCAATATATCATGAATCCAAGTCACTACAGAAAACTAGCACTGCAGATTATTTATTTATTTGTATCCTAGCTTTATTAGTTTTACCCAAACATATGCAACAAATCTTCCCACCCCTTTTTCCTCTACCACAACAACCCTATGAGGTGGGTTGTGATGAGAGAGAATGACTGGCAAAAGGCATCCAATTGGTTTTTATGGCTAAGGTGGCACTTGAACTCATGGTCTCCTGCTTTCTAACTTGGTTCCTTAACTATTAGACCAAACTGGTTCTTTTTAAATTTGGTTCATGATAAAAGATAAAATATTTTGAGTCCAGGGCAATATTTTTACCTCCTGTTCTTTTTAGAACAACTTTGTTTTTGCATCACAACAACCTGGTAATGTTTTTTTTACCTCTAGTGGTGTTGTTTTTTTACCCCATCAGCATGTTTCAACTCTACAGGATTTGATGGCTGATGGAATCTCAGTCCTTTTTGTTCTCAAACATTACACACTGTTCTTCAAATATTATTTGATAGCTCCATTGGACAAAGAAACATAAAACCCAGTACAATCACGTAAAACCCCGACTTTCAATTGTTTTTTTTAGTGACCATTCAAAGTTACCACAGCACTAAAAAATGTTAACTCATGAGTAATTTTCACTGTTGCAGCATACCAATGGTCATGTGATCAAAATTGGCCACTTGGCAACTGGCATATATCTGTGAGAGTTGCATTGTCCTGGGATCATGTGATCACTATTTGTAAGCTTCCCAGCTACTTCCAACAAACAAAGTCAATGAAGGAAGCCAGATTCACTTAACAATCAGATGATTTACTTAATATCTACAGTGATTCACTTAGCAACTGTGGCAAAAAGGTCATAAACTGAGATGCAACTCATTTAACAAGAGTCTTGCTTAGTATTGGAAATTTTGGGCTCAATTGTTGTAAGTGATCTTCAACTTATGACTGCAATAGGGATCAGAATTTCCTCTACTAGGAAAGGTGGTTATTAAGTGAGTCATGCCCGATTTTACGACCTTTTTTGCAACAGATGTTCAGTTTATCACTGCAGTTGTTAACTGAATCATGCACTTACTAAAGAATTAAACTTCTCCCATTGACTTTGCTTGTCAGAAGCCAGCTAGGAAGGTCACAAATGGCAGTCACCTGGCCCCAGGAAGCTGAAACTATCGTCAGTACAGGTAGTCCTTGACTTCATGACCACAATTGAGCCAAAAAATTCTGTTGCTAAGTGAAACAGTTGTTAAGTAAATTTCCCACCATTTTTAGCCACAGTTGTTAAGTGAATCACTGTAGTTGTTAAGTTAGGAACATGGCTCTTGCTTCCACATTGACTTTGCTTGTTAGAAAGTCGCAAAAGAGTATCCCATGAGCCAGAGATACTGCAACTGTCATAACTAAGAATCAGTTGCCAAGCGTCTGAATTCTGAGCACATGATCATGGAGATCCTGCAATGGTCATAAGTTACTTTTTTCATGTTGTTGTAATTTTGAACAGCTACTAAATGAACTGTTGTAAGTCGAGGACTACTTGTACATGCTGATTGCTAAGCACCTGAATTTTGATCATGTGATTACAGGATGCTGCAACGAGCGAGGACCAGCTGTATACCACTTTTTCAGTTCACTGTAACTTTGAATGGCTGCTAAATGAATGGTTTCAATCTGTACTGTATATAGATATGGTTGACATAGTTATTTACACACTATTCAGCTCCACAACAGTTATAAACTGATTCAGTAATTCCAAAGACAATATACCTATAATATCTATACAAGATTCTGGATCTGCTTTTTAAAAAAAAAATCTCAACCAGATTTGTTTAAGAATTATTGGATCCTGACAAGAAAGATGGCAATTGTACTTAAATGCATTGTCATTAAATATGGCATTGAAAAATAAATAATGGGACAGGCAAAAATACAACAAATTCCTGTTCCACCATGGTGAAAAATTGGGTCTATTTGATCTAAAGTAGTATAATTTCTTTTAGTTTTATTCTAGAAATGAATATTAAATCTGGCAGAACAATAACTCAGCTGTGTTTTTGTATGTTGCTAAATTAAGTAAAGTACTATCAGCAGTTACAATTTTGTTTAATTTAACATTAATGTGTAACCAGAACTGTCAAAAGTATTTGTCTTTCCTTTTAGACATACCAGCTATTCTCTTCTACCTTCCTTTCTGATTTTCTTTTTTTAATTTTCCCCCTTTGTCAAATGCTCTTCTTAACACTAATTCCCCATGTCTTTTTAGGATTCTGCCAGCCTTACTAAAAAGAGAAATCGTCAGTTAAGCCTCCTTCTGCTTTAATAGAATGCAAATAATTATCACTTTATCACACATCCAGTGTTGAAAGAATTTCTATAAAAAACTTTACCCAAATCTTACCAAAAGCAATTTTTTGCATCTGCCCAAAAAGTTTTGTATTACATATTGCTTTAAAATTTGGAACTCTGCTGACTTTTTCTACCATGGAGGCATACCATTTTTACTGATGTCCTGAAACATATTTATACTGGAATTTTTAATATATTTTTCAATTCAGTGTTGAGGGCAGCCAATTTCCCTGAGTAGGAAATGCCATTGTGTGCACATTTGGTGTCCCTCCTTTCCTGTACGGGACAAAACAGCAAGGACAGGGAAAGGACAGATTATTTTATTACACGATATTCTGAACTGAAGCAAATTCTTCTATAAAGGAAGCTTGGAAAGGAAACATATTTAATTCAAAGGTTGCCAACAGGTCCAAATTTTACTGGCCCAACTGTAAACCAACCTCCTGGCTTATACCATAGTGTGTGTACACCCCCTCCCCCAAAGTGTTAAAAGTAATATATTTTATGGTGGCATAGAAATATTGGAGAGGAAAAGAAACAGGGTGACAGCACTGACAGGTATGGGAAGGATGATCACAAAAGAAAAAGGATTTTATGTTGGAAATTTTATTTAAAAACCTAAATATTTTGCCCTTTAATTTAAAGTAGAATTAAATATTTAAAAGTCATCCAGGGATATGATTTTCATTTATTTTCAATCTTTCCATTCCATGTTACTGATAATGAATGAATGGATGTATATTGCAAAATAGCCAGCTACTAGAGAATGCATTTCAATTCACAAGACAAGGCTTTAAAAAATATGTTTTTCTGGCACACTGCAATTTTAATTTACTGCAAAAAATCTTGGATAGAAAGAAGCAAAAGTCAAATCATAAACAGGGGAACACATGAATGCTTTTCTATCTACTTGCATGAGAAGATATCCTAAGCCATTCCTCCCCCATATTGCAGAGTGAAAATAAGCGTGGAATATCTGTTTTATCCATAGACGTTAGGAAAGAAGAGCAAAGCAAAAGAAAGGCAATGGAGGATAGAATGACTTTCTAGAAAACACAATAAATCAACAAAAGCTATTTCCACTGCCATCTCTCTGACTGAATTTTAACTGACTTTCTCTAAATGGTCACCTTGTATTTATAAAGTCTTGTAGACAAAAGGAAAACAGAACCAAATTTCTGAATAACAAAAAGTACATATATTTGGTAGATGAAGGTTGAATTACATATCTAAATATATGTGCTTGGAATTCATTTTACTAATAGATTATACTATTCTGCCAGATAACCTAGGCTGAGAATAAAAGCTTGCAAGGATTCTAAAGTCGTGTAATTTTTACTGAATTGTGCAGTTAAAATTTCATTTTTCCAAAATGATCATTTAAAAATCTTCAACAGAACATCCATGAATGTTGAAAATCCTAATATTATTTCAAATTTATGTTGAATCCTGATGTTAAAATTGTATCCACTGATTCTTGTTGAGCCTGTGATGCTGTTCGTTGCTGATGTAGTTCTGAGGAGAAAATAAGCATCTAGGTTTGTGGTAGGATTTGGTTCCCATGTTGGCATCATTGTGTTGTTGGTTCTTCTTTCTTTTAAAAATCTACTTCAGGCCGGATTGTCTATATTTAAGTATGGGCTTGCTACCCAATCCTTAAAGGGAAAACTCTCCACCTAAGCTCACAAAAGCTTTTTTCTTTTAATAACATTTGTTAGAAGGATCTGATAACATCTTTCCTACTGATTTTGGAAACCATTAATTAATTTAGCTTTTCTCCTAACAACAGTCTTTTGTTATCTTAGGAGTACAGAAATTCAAGACTCCAAATCATTTAGATATCTGATGTATTCTAGAAATATTGACATTTTTAAAGCTCTGAATATAATTCATATTTATTGGATATCAGTTCTTTAGAAATATCAGCTATTCCATAAATCCTAATTGGTTATAGAAGTACATTTAACTCCTGTTAAAGCAAAACTGGTTAATTTAAGAGGTTCCCAATAAAATAATAAAATTCATTTCTACAAACTGGACCTAGGTTTTGTCTTTGGCGTGAATTCTGTGTACACGTAATGTGAGTGGCAGCACATGATGATGTTGTCTGATCTCACCGGCTAGGCAGGATTAATCCTAGTCAGTTCCTGGATTTTCAGAGCAGTGAGCTACACTGGAAACTCAAAGAAAAAGAAAAAATAATTCACAGAAGAAGGCTGTGGCAAACTATTTCTACAATACTGCAAGAAATTGGCATGGATGCAGCAGTCAAATATCACGGCTAACTTGAGTGTCTTTACTGTCCAATGAATTCCAGGTGGCAGCATTTGGCAGCAGGTGGATGATTAAAAAAAAAAACTAGAGTCACACCTAAGCAGAATTTAAATTGGAGAATATCCAGAAATTCTAAGACTGTAGGCTGGATAGGAAAATCAAATAAACATCCTGGAAAGTGTATACCAAGGCACTATTATATTATAGCCAAATCTCCAGAAATCAAGCTCAACTTGAAAGAGATTTTATACTTATTTTTAAAAACTAATACACTCCAAGGGACTTACTTCTAAATAAGCTTGCATAGTACCGTCTGTTACTGTTACTTCTCTGAGAAAATATCTCTTATTCTGATTTTCAGAGTCCAATTTTCTATCTTCTTTGAAAACTGTTAGCACGATCATATTGGCAGATGGTCCTCCACTTATGACCATAATTGAGCCCAAAATTTCTGTTGCTAAATGAGACAGTTGTTAAATGAATTTTGCCCCATTTTATGAACCCTTTTTAGCCACAGTGAGTTGTTAAGTGAGGAACATGGCTGTTGAGTGAATTTGGCTTCCCCATTGACTTTGCTTGTTAGAAAGTCACAAAAGAAGATCCCATAAGCCAGCGATACTGCAACCATCATAAATATGAGAGTTGCACAAGTATCTGAATTCTGATCACATGACCATGGAGATGCTGCAATGGTTTTACGTGGGAAAAACGGCCATGTCACTTTTTTTCAGTGATGTTGTAACTTTGAAAGCTCACTACATGAACTGTTGTAAGTCAAGGACAACCTGAACCACTTTTTCAGTGCTGTTAATAGTACAGTATTATTTCTCTGATATGAAATAAAAGAGGAATGAAATCATTTACATCAGGAACAATAAATAAATTATAAATAGTGTACTACAAGCTTATCAATATTGTTCAAAGAGCAGAGGTGCTTTAATCTCTGTATTTATGACTATCATTAAGTGTTATACCTTATGATTCGTGACGAATGTATCTTTTTTTTTCTGTACACCGAGAGAGTATGCACCAAGACAAATTCCTTGTGTGTCCAATTACACTTAGCCAAGAAAGAATTCTATTCTGTTCTATTCTATTCTATTCTATTCTATTCTATTCTATTCTATTCTATTCTATTCTATTCTAT